>OOFC01044069.1:0-16962 GCA_900323345.1 Pseudochromis fuscus | reverse complement strand
TCTCTTACTTTAAAACTGGTAAACACTACAATGACACTTCAATTCACAACAGGGGAATGTGCGTCCTGACCCACACCTGAGCAACAACAGTGATTACAGCTGTACCTGTGGCAGGGTTTGGTTCATTCTCTCCAGAGATCTGACGTGGTCCTGATCTCTGACGTGGTCCTGATCTCTGACGTGGTCCTGATCTCTAACGTGGTCCTGATCTCTAACGTGGTCCTGATCTCTGACATGGTCCTGATCTCTGACGTGGCTCTGATCTCTGACATGGTCCTGATCTCTGACGTGGTCCTGATCTCTGACGTGGTTCTGATCTCTGGTACAGTCCAGATGTGAGTCAGTTCATTCTGAGATAGGAGATAAAACTGCTGACATTGGGTCCACGTCTGTGTCCAGACGCACCACTGAGCCGTCAGCAGGACAGACAGGTGGATCAGCTGAGAGCAATGTTGTTTAATTAGTGCTGTTGTTTAATTAATGACCCAATGTTCTGGTCCAGATAACTGTGGACAGGTTTGTCCACCTCCCAGATTTGACA
The DNA here is from genome assembly GCA_900323345.1 of Pseudochromis fuscus. Classification (NCBI taxonomy): domain Eukaryota; kingdom Metazoa; phylum Chordata; class Actinopteri; family Pseudochromidae; genus Pseudochromis; species Pseudochromis fuscus. The sequence goes on along the minus strand of OOFC01044069.1, from coordinate 16,421 downwards.
TAAAGCCTTATTTTTAACTTCCTCGGTTCTGCGCTCCTCTTCTGACACAGTGTACACTCAATTAAATGACAGCATCTGATGGATCTTTTACTGGTACTTCATAATATCCATAACCAACACTAATAAACACGAAGCTGGTTTGTGGTTCACTTCCTGCAGCAGCTCCTCCCTTAAATCCACTGAAGGTTTTCTTACATTCTCAGTTGCTGCTTCGCTGTGTTTACATTTTCATTTGAACACTTGTCAAACTAACTTACTGTGAGTCTGTGCACACGGCCCTGCAGTCTCATGCCCTTTTATGGTCATTAAGAGGGTGTTTACATATGCAAATGAGGACCTACTGCCAAGCGCTCTTAATTTGACAAAGGATTGGGATTCATCTAAAAACACAGCTGAGCACATTTCTACCATTAACACCTTATGAGTGCTTCATGAATCTGATGGAGACTTTCTCAAAAGGACTTTTTTTAGGAACAAATTTAAGTTAACTTCTGAAGATCGTGGTGAATGAGGGCAATTGAGTATTAGTTGTGTTAGTGACATTTCCTAGTGTCCCATTAATCTACTATCGATAAAGCTGTAAGTCATGAAACAGTGAGCACATCCCATGAAGATGATGGGCTTTTATTGGACATATTTAACCAAGCAAACACTTTTGTGGAGCAGTACTTTTTATATAAGGTCATGTCAGCAAACCAATCATACACAACCTGTATATTTTATGGTGATTATGGTCAGGTTCCAGTGCACATGTCCTACAATAAGGAGGGAGGCGTGTGAGGCGTGCAGGGAAAAGTGATGGTTCTCTATGAACATTAGAAGAAAAGTAAAGTGTGTCAAAGAAAATGGAGAAAAAGTTCAGAGGAACCTCAAACCAACTGTGAAATAGTGATAAAAGTGTAATGCCTCTGGGGCAGCCTGCAGTCATTGATACAAATATGAATGCTGCATCATCTCAAAGAGCGCTTGAAGATAATGTGACACAATCTGTGTGAAAGTGGAAGATGATGAGTTAACTGGTTGTGGACCTTTCAACAGGATAATGATCCCAAAACACTCTAAACACTCAGGTTAATCCCCTGTCACACGGCACTGTTTAACGACTCTGTCTGAGAAATGAAGGCGTACGATTATTGGACTTTGGATACGTCTGTAAACCGGCTAAAAAACAGACGTATCCAGATGCTGACAGATGGTTGTCGCCATCCCAAACGTTGGACATGTTCAAGATATCCATCGGCCAGCTTCAAATAGTGATTGGCGGTTCTCATACGCTACTCGGGCGTTACTCTGTTTTTGATACTGCTGCTTTAATCTTCTGTTGAAATTGACAATTGGCTGAAATATACTACAGTGATGAATAATGTGTAAGTATAATGTGCTGTATTGTGTGGTCTACTGCAGAAAAAATGTAGTCATGCTCTTCTCCTCCTCTCTGTAGCTGGATTATTGAAAATCATCAACAAAACACTGAGCACCACACAGTCACACACATGCAGCGACACACTTACACACATACAAGCATTAATGTTGAACAGGACAAGTTTTTTAAAACAGGAAAAATGTTACGCACTGTTCACAAAACAGAATTTGTGCAGAAAAGACAACAAACAAATGGAAATGGGCAGGATCAGCACTTTGGAGAGCACCCTGACACCTATGGCACCAGGTCTCTGTTTGTTCCCGTCTCTCTCATATGCAGCGTACAAAGCAACACAACAGTGCTGCATCGGTCCTACCAAGTGCCATGGCTAGAAAAACAGACATCCCCTCCTCTCAACCACACAAGTGTGACCCGTCCAGAACAGGAGCTGCACTGGTGTATTTTGCTGTGGTATCTTTGTCATTGTCGTCCTTGGCTGCATCGCTCTGGGTGCTGTGGCCTGGATCCATGATGACATCAAGAAGGTTGTGTATCCAACCAACAGCCATGGTGAAATGTACCAGTTCTGCAGTTTTAAATAACCTCCAGTCATCATTGTGATGATGCTATTACATTACTGAAGGAGGGAAGCAAGGCGATCGGCTACGTCATGCCCACTCTCTTCTACCCTGTCCTCTCCTTTTACCTTCAGGTATCTGCATTGCTTACTGGGCTGTCACAGCAGTCTTCTTAGCATCATCTGGTATTGCAGTCTACAAGGTCACACCTGCTGACCATAAAGTCATGAATGCAAACTTCACATCCAGTCCCCCGACCTTCAGTCAGACCAATATTACCAAAGCGTGCCCCGGGTCACAATCCATGTTTGCCCTCTACAGTGGGGAGAGTCTGTACCACTGCTGCATCATCATCCTCCATCTGTGTAACCTGTTCATGTTCCTCTGGTGGGTCAATTTCACCAGTGGCCACTGTGCTCCTCATTCAGCAGAGCCATACGGTATCACACTGGCCTGTGGGTCTCTAATCCTCTCTGTGGTGCAGATGGTCCAAGTTGTTCTCGAGTACCTGGATCACAAACTGAAAGCTTCTCAAAACGCCTGTGCTCGATATTTGCTTTGCTGCCTCCAGTGCTGCTTCTGGAGCCTGAACGTTTCATCAGATTTCAACAGAAACATTATGATAGCAATATATGTGAAGAACTTCTGCACTGCCTCCAAGACGCTTTCAGCCTCTGGATGAGGATGGTTGTTCAGGTGGCTGTTTGGGACAAGGTGACAGACTTTCTGCTGTTTCTGGGGAAACTGATTATTTCAGGAAGTGTTGCTGTTCTTGCATTTTTCTTCTTCTCACATTAAATCACATTTTTTTAAGTGGCAGTGCCATCACTCAGTGACTACTGGGGCCCACTTGTGACGTGACATTTGGATCCTACATGATTTCACATGGCTGTGTAAAGAAGGGGGTGGGCTACTCCCAAGCCTCATTTCTCTGGTTCTCTTACATTATATTGCTGCTTCCACCTTTTTTTTTTCTAGTAGTTCAATTTATCACTTGTCAATTAAATGTGACTGAAAAAAACATCTACGCCCTGTGTGTGGACACATTGTTCCTGTGCTTTTCCTGACCTGGAGAGGAGTGACGGTTCTTCCTCCGTCACTATTTTGAACGTTTGAGAGCGACTACTGTAGGGCTATCACAGCTGGATGCATCGCCGCCTGGTCAGGGATGAGCTGGACATGAAAGGACATGCTGTTAGTTCAGGTCCTCACAGAAAAGGCACGGTGGGGGGGATCTAGAATAAAAACACTCCCTTTGTTGAGCCAACTGATCCCCCTTTTCCACCAAACAAGAACGGGTGCTAGGTCCGTGCTGGTTCTAGTCCTGGTGGTTAGTTGGTTCAGATCCAGTTTCTCCTATGAACCAGTTCACTTTTCCACTGGTAAGGAGCCAAGTTGGGGCCATGTCACCGTAAAACATCAGTACATCACTGCATAGGTAGCTGGTTCACATCAGCTAGCAAGCTAGCTGCTGTTAACAAACTACTGTTACCCTGTTACTATCAGTCCATGAAAAAAATATTTTTTTCAGTGGATCTTCTAGTTACAACATGATTGAGTTAACAAAGCAGTGTTGCATTGCTGCGTGTGGTATTTATTCAGTTTTGGGAAATCACAATGTCCTTTCTAGTGTCATATGACTGAGCAGCTCCCTCACTGTAATAATGTTTAAATGGAGGAGCTGATCGTGTGCATACAAGTGCTGTTCCTGGTTTTACAGTCTACACTGAGATCCAGAGACAAAACCATACCATCTTCTTCTATCGCTTGCTGTGTTTCCACCGTCGCTCCCCCAGCTCCTGGTGTAGTCGCTGCTTAATCGGTGCTGAGTCTGGCCCAGCAAAGAAGTGGGGCCAGAGGTGGCGCCTTTATTTAGCAGCTGAGGCCGGTCCTCACAGCGGTGGAAACACAACAAACTGGGGCTAAGTCAGGAACTGGTCCTGAACTAGTACTGGAACCTGTTTGGTGGAAAAGGAGTATCAGACACTTGCCTTTATTTCTGCTTTTATTTATTTTCTTCTCTGTATTCTCTGCCTTGCTCAGAGGGTACACAGCAACAGGAGGAGGGATGCACACGAACGGCCTGACATGAACACGATAAGAGCATTTTTAGCCAAACACACATGAAGACCTTAAAATGTACAGATGCGACTGATAGACTTAGGCATAAGACACCACCATTAAAAAAAAAAAAGTGGTGGACTTACGGGGCACCCTCTTGTCGCACGTTGATCCCCTGAGGTAAAATCACGTTTTATATACACTTTCACACACAGGAAAAGAACAATGTAATTTATTTCTCCTGCATACCATTGATTATTTTGCTGGTTGTTGATGTTTATCATTGGGTTTTATACATTGCTTTAATCCATCATATTACTACTCACACACACACACACACACACACAGATCCAAAATGAATGGTGTGTATTCTGCACCTAGCAAAACAGGTTTCTCTTAGTTCACATCAGTCATTTCAAAGTTCTCATCATGCTCAGAGATATAAACCGGCAGAGAGTCTGCAGGACGTCAAGACTTCAAAAGACATTATATGGTTTTTGCTTAAAATCCAAACAGAACCTGACAGTTTTCAGGAAACTCCTGAATGCAGCCACTGGTTTGTGCCGAGTTGTGAAAAACAAAGCTCCTCTTCTTCTGTGGTTTTATACCAAATACCAGGCTCCTTTGCAATTCACTTTATAAAAAGGATGTCAAAGCCATTTTTAGTAAAAAAAAATGTTTTATTGGATTGTTCAGACATGCTGTTTTAATACTGAGTGTAATACACACATCTGTCTGGAGGTTATTCACTGTTCTTTTTGTGTAGGAGATTTTTTTTATCAATGAATCCAATGAGAGAGGAAGAGAATCATATCTTAGTCCTAATTTGTAAAAAAAAAAAATTAATTAAATAAATAAATTAAATTAAAGCTGTATTAATGTACTTTTTTCCATGACCGTACACATCTTCCACCAACATGAAGGTTTATTCAGCAAAGAAAAGCTGTGGGAGCAGATGTTCCTTCAACTCTGCCAGTTGTTCTGACCCAGACCCCTTGAATAAAACTGATTGGTTTTGCTCTGCTGTCCTCAGTTTTCATTCCCACTTCGCAATATCTTTCCCAAAGTAATTATACAGTCAGATGCAAACACGTAGACCCACACCAGGTGAATTCTTGCATGGCCATTCATGTGGAGCACGTGAAATCCTCCGAGGCAATTACAGAGCTTCCAATCCCTGACTCCCACAGGCTGAAGCATGCGATCCACCATCCCAATCACTCATGGTCAGGGGTGTGTAGCTTCTCTCAGCCATGACCCTCAGCCAACCAAAGGGGATCATTTGTTTTTTCTGTCAATTCTCTCTGAGCACTGGCACTACCAATGAATGCTGATGCCCCCCCAACCCCATCTCAGCTCAGCATCGTCTCTATTTATTGATCTAGATCTAGTATGTCAATACTGTGAAGACACTGATAAGACAGACTTAAATACACTACTTAGTGGTTCCAATCAGGTGGACAGATAAGACCCCAGAGGACAAGTCAGACCTTCCCTCACTCTACTGTCCACCTAATCTCAATTTGCAAATAAGACCCCACAGATAAGTGTGATTGGTGTAAATGTTATGAGCCATTCCTGTCGGCCATACTCTTTATGCTTCTCCATTGATGTTTCCGTGCAAGGTTGTGAGGATCAAATAACAGTCAAAGTGGTGCTGCCACAGTAAAAAGGGGGCTGGGCGGGGGTCAATTTCTTTGATCAAGATCGTCTTCAGCTTGTTGCATGCTGGGTGATAAATACTCTGCATCAGCACAATGGGAAGATTGGCAAGATTTTTCACCCAACTGAAGGAGTGAATTGAATTGCCTTTATTGCCACTGTTAAAGAAAAACCAATGAAATTCGTGTGGCGCTCACCACCCACAGTGCAAATGAATAATAAATAAATAAGGATTTAAAAGTGCAGAGATACGGACATTATAAAAAGTTTAAATCAAAACACAGTTAAATAAATAAAACAGTCAGTTGCATATTTCACATGTTATTTCATAGTTCACAGAGGGGGTGGTCAGGAGTTTAGGAGCCAGACAGCTCATGGGCAGAAGGTGTTCTTCAGTCTGTTAGTCCAGCTCCCAATGGACCTGCATCTCCTGCCTGAGGGCAGGAGGTTGAAGTGGGTGTTCCCTGGGTGTGAAGAGTCCCTCATAATCCTCCTGGTCCTGTCCAGACCTCTGGTTGTTCAGATCCAGCGAAGGCAGGGGGCAGCCGATCATTTTTCCTGCTGTCTTTATGACCCCCTGCAGGGCTTTCCTGTCCCCGGCTGTGCAGCTGGTGAACCAGTCTGTGATGCATTACGATATGACACTTTCTATAGCGGAGCGATAGAAGCTCTGCAGCAGCTTTGTCTCCACCTCAGCAGTCTGAGGAAATATAGTCTCTGCTGGGCTTTGCCAACCACCACAGCCATGTTATACCCCTTTTACACTGAGCTGGTTCCAGTGCTAGTTCTTAGACTAGCTAAGCTAGTGCTTAGTTCCTGACTTTGCCCCAGTTTGTTGTGTTTCCACCACCATGAGAACCGGAACCAGGCACTAAAACTGGTAAGTCTGGTCCCACTTCCTTGCTGGGCCAGAGCTCAGCACCGACAAAGCACCGACTACGTCAGGGGCTGGAGGAGCAACGGTGGAAACACAAGTAGCACAAGTAGTAGTAGAGTAGAGTAATGAAAATACGGTCATTACTCAGGGTCACCTCTTGTCCTCCTCCAGTCCAACACCATCTCCTTGGTTTTCTGATGTTCAGAATAAGTTCACTGTTCACTCAGCACCAGGCTGTGAGCCTCCAGACCTCCTCCCTATTCGCTGTCTCATCGCCATTAGAGATGAGACCCACCACTGTAGTGTCATCGTCAAATTTAACAATGACATTTGAGTGGTGGACGGTGACACAGTCATGGGTGTACAGAGCGTACAGGAAGGGGCTCAGCACACAGCCCTGAGGGGAGCCTGTGCTGAGTGTCAGGGTGGAGGATGTGTGAGGACCCACCCTCACCCACTGTGACCAGTCCGTCAGGAAGCTGTAGATCCAGTCACAAATGGGGACAGGGAAGTTCAGGTCAGTCAGCTTTCTGATGAGGATGCTCAGCAAGGTAGTGTAAACGCTGAGCTAAAATCAACAAATATCATCCTGACAGACCTCCCCCACTTATCCAGAGTGGACAGCAGGATTGTGCAACAGTATGGTGGAAAAGTATAATCCTGGGTAGTAGTGGGACTGACTCATGGTGAAATTATGAGGCACAATGTCCAACAGTTTCTGTAGACTATTGATGCTGTTCCACTACCTAACAGTCCCTCCTCCATGTAGCTGGTCATCAGATGAAGAAGGAGAAAGTTGATGAAGTAATCTTCAGACTTCTATTGCTGTGGTGTCATGAAACAGTTTGAAGATTGTTTCAGGTGAGAAATTACTTGGTTTAACTTTATGTTGTTAATTCATCAAGTTAGAGTCTGGTTAAAAACTTGTTCCAATGTTTTCTGAGATGTGAGTTCTCACTACAACCTCCGTCAGCTGACATCTTTGAATGAAATTTTAATGTTGCACTAAAGCCTGTTACTGTAGATTGAACCGATCCATGGAGTGTTTTTCCCCACATAGTAGAAACTTGTTATTCTGACTATAACCGTGCAGACTGTCGACTTGTGGGTACAAATGTTTCCATGCTGCACAGTGATGATGCAATAACACAGTGATGATTATGTCCAATAACCTTTTAGTACCTGCTAGTACATATCTGGATACTTTTTTGGAAGCACAGGAGAGGAGGTATTCAAAAAGTTGTACCCGGTACCAAGTTCCAGATACTTTGTGGCAGTGGACAAACCGAGGTGAGGGGGTACCATGCAGAGGAAATGCACTTTATTTGACATTGACCTATTCACCGGGAAAGTCCTCCCAGTTCCTCCCCTGCGTGTATGTGTGTGTGTGTGTGTGTAACACAGTTGAAAGCAGTGAGGAAGACTTTACTTTTCTGGGTGTATTTTTGCTTGGAGACCTTTTGAATAGACTTCACCATATGACTCTACTACATAAAACAGCAGCTGGGTCAATGCACACTGAAGGGAAAAGAAAAAAAAAAAAAAAAAAGACTCCTGCTTATCCGGAGGGTCCGTGGAAAAACAGGGAAAGAAAAAAACTTTTTAGATTTAAAAAAGGCTTGATTTTGGCTTTTCAAAATACAAATACAAAAGAGCTTATTTTTTTGTTCTTGTAGAATTTGTGGATGCCTTTTGTTAGATACACCAATTCCCTAATAAATATGATCACATTACACACGTTTCTGAATGATAATAAACATCTGCAGCCCTCATTAGATATATAAAAAATATACACTCAGCTGTTTTATAGTGATACTGTGGTTGCCTTCACCCATAAAGCAGAATCAAGGTCAGTTAGCTGTTACAACTGTTACACCTTCTGGTATAACCTGTTTTATTGACCAGTGAATAGCAGCTCTTTAAACTGAGCTGATTCAATAGGAAACAACCTGTGGACCACAGCTGTGTATAAAACCACATTGTGCAGCTAACCCTGTGCAGCCTATATACATACCAGTGTTTGAGTGATTGCTCTGGTTGGTTAGTCTCTCAGGCACGTGTCTTGTTGTGTGTATGTGCGTGTGTGTGTGTGAGTGCATGTGTCTTTTTAAACAAACATAAAAGAGCAGAACTGACAATGCTTGGCCTCTTATTGTTGTTTATCACTTATACCTTAATTATAATTGTACTGTCATTGACTACAACAGCTACTCACCTTGACTTTACCTGATACAAACATAACAGGCCTACTTTAGTGAGTCCTGGTAAAAATTCAATAGACAAATAAATTAAGGACATATAATGTGTCTGAGTTATTCTGTTTTGTTATATTTATCACAGTTCTCAAACTCCTAATCCATAGTAACAGTAGTAGTTACTATGAATTAGTAGTAGTAATAAAACTAACATTTATCATCTTCACTGCTTTACATTTCTCCACAAAAACTAAAAATTCTGTTTCTTGTTCTGTCATTTGAACACGTCATAGCACTTGGTTTATTTGATGATGTGCAGTGGTCTCACTTCTCGTTTCTCAAAGTTAACGTGAACGCATCATATGCAACGTCTCCTGAAGATTTCATTGCTGCTTTCACAAACACCACGTCCAACAATCTACCAGCGCTGGAAGTGGTTGAAACAGGACACAAAGCACTGGTAAGTTAAAGTATGCTTTTTAAACTTAAACCGCTTCATCGTCAACTGTGTTCTCCTACAGATAAGATACTAGCTTGACATTTTTGCTGTAGTTGCTAATTTTCCGGTGTTGCTAAGCTAGTTAGCTCTCTCTGCAGTCACAGTCACAACAAACCTTGAAGTTCCTGTTTCAAATATTGGCGCGCCCGGGAAGCAGACATTATCTCAGCTTGTGGTTTTTGTTTGTAACTAACTGCCAACATTTATTTTTCTGTGTATTGGTCGTTCAGTTACAGCCTTTGCCGCAGATTTTTTTTCTTTTTTTTTTTTTTATGTACAAGTTGTGTAGTTGAGCTGGAGACTTCTTTTCTTTTCAAATGTTGGCTCCATGGATGCAGACAGTCTGTTCGCTGGTTTTTGCTTGTAACTGTGTGTGAATGCTGCAGAGTGATGTCATCAGAAGAAGGTAAATACTTGGTTGGCTTTTTATATATATTTATCTGCTGTTTTCCAGTTTTTCCTTGTTGTAATGAATGTCACTGGTGGTTAGTGGCCACAGTTGTTAAACACTGGTGTGTACTATCCTTACCTTAGTTCTTAAAAATTATTACCTGTGCTTTTTGCAGAAAACACTTGACACAAGAGGTTATGTGCTGCATTGTAGAGTTCATAGGAATGAACCACATTGCATTTTCAAATGTGTCAGCCGTGACTGCAAGCGAACATTTTGCACTTATGCAGCTTTTAAAGCTCATTTATATCGTGTTCACAATGCTCCACAACCCTCTGTTACTGTGTGCTAAGTGCTATTTCCTGTGTGAGCGCCAGTTTCACACAGTGAATGAACTTTTAACCCATATAAAGGAGCATATAATTGAGGGATGACTTGTGACATGTCCCGGGTTGTAAAAATATTTTCAGTGTGAAATCCTCCTTTACTGCTCACATGTCCAGGAAACACAGAACGTGCTTGATCAGTAGCATAAGTGACATGGACAGTCAAACTATCCCTCAGGCTGCTGTTGTCAGCGCATATGAAGATGCTCCTCAGATAATACACCAACAAATGAAAGTACTGAAAGTCCAGATAACTTTAGTGATACCTTTCTAAGGAATGTGTGTTTGTTACCTCCGCCAAGGACGTTACGTTTTTGCCAGTGTTTATCTGTCTGTCTGTCAGTTTGTCTGTGTTCAAGATAACTCAAAAACTTATGGACGGATTTTGATGAAATTTTCAGGATATGTTGGAAGTGGGAAAAGGAATAACTGATTTCATTTTGGGGGTGATCCGCAACACCGTCTGGATCCAGGAACTTTTTTAAGGATTCTCCTTGCAAAGTCTCTCCTCGACGGCGTCCATCTTGATATGCTAGCGCAGGCACAGTGCAGTTGCTAGCGCCCTCCGCGCCCAGGTGACGTGCTCACATTTTTGGAGCTGTACGCGGACGCCTCCGCGCCTTTCCACTCGAGCGCTTCCTGACGTGTTCCATGACATTTACGTGATGCAGACCCTCGTGCACCAACGTGGACATGCGGACGCGGAAAGTATCAATGGACCTTAACAGTGCTTGGTGGAGATCTGCGCTCTCAGAGCGCTTTTCTAGTTCTACTTAAAACTACAAGGGCTCCTTTTTCCAGCTTCAAAAGTACAGATGATCTTTGAGGAGATTCAAAATGTCCATGAGTTGGGGAAGGATTATACACTAAACAAACTACACTCACTTCTAAAAGATGACATGGGCCTCGCCGATGATGCTATTGTTCAAATCTGTGATTGTGTCAAAGATTCAGATCTGTTCTCTGTCTGTCATCAGGGACCAATGAGAACAATATATTCAAGAGCTCAGACATTCAAACAAATGTTTAAATACCTAGAGCCTGTAAAAATACCAGCGGGAAATGATGACAATATGACACCACAGTTTGCTTACTATGTACCAGTAAAAGAAACACTAAAAAATTCAGTGTCCCAACAGGCCTGTAAAACAGATTCAGATGTTTTTGGAGACATAACTGATGGACAGAGGTTTAAGTCCAACCAGTTTTTCAGGGAGAACCCTGGATCCCTAAAGCTAATCCTGTACCAGGACACATTTGAGGTTGTCAACCCCCTCGGCACACAAAGTTGTTGCTGTCTATCTCTCAGTTGCAATCTTACCTGTCCATGTGTGGTCCAGTACTGATCACATGTCCCTTGTTGTGTTGTGTAGAGTGTGACAAAAACCGTTTGGATGGTCAAAAGTTTTTACAGAGATGTTAGAGGATTTTAAAGATTTGGGGGAAACTGGAATAACTGTGGGGAGTGAAATTGTGAAAGTGGCTGTTTACTGCATTGCCGGTGATAATTTGGGTTCACGTGGCATTGGGGGGTTCACTGAAAACTTCAGTCGTTCTCAGTATTTTTGCAGGTATTGTGAAATCACACAACATGAGTTTGAAAGTAATGATCCTAATGTCTGTGGTCCACAGTGCACCCCTGAAAGCTTGGACACTGCTGTTGGTGATCTTGGAGAAGACCGCTGAGAAGTCAAAGGCATAAAGGTAAACTCAGTCTTTAATACTCTTAAAGCTTTTCATGTTTGCCAGCCTGGACTCCCACCTCTTTTGGGCCACGACAAGTGAAGTTTACATATTCACTTTTAAACCGATGGATTAGGCAGTTCAAGTACAAAGAAGCTGATTCTCTCTCAAAGCCATGTGCTGTCAACTCAGATGCATCCAAGCTTTCAGGTCAGGCCATTCAGAACTGGAACTTTAAAGTTGCTGCCTGTATTAATTGGTGACAAGATTGAAGATAATGTGTGGCAGTTAACTCTCCAGCTTAAAGACACTGTTGACATGATTTGTCACAGGTAGCCTACCTTGACATTATAATCCAAGAATACTCAATCCCGAAAGTGTTTATTTCCTGGAAGTCCACTAAAACCAAAACACCCTTTTCTGCGGCACTACCCAGCACTAATATTGAAATTTGGCCCTTTAATCAGAGTGTGGACTATGCGTTTTGAAAGTAAACACACAGACTTCAAGAGATGTGCCAGACATCTGCTATACTTTGTCTGAAAGACATCAGATGTTTCAAGCATTTCTTTCAGCTGGAACTGGACTCAGTCAGTTTCTGCAAGTCAAGGACAGTTGTAGTTTTTATCCCAACCTGTGCAGTGATACAATCAAACACGCAGTGAGGGAATTTGGCTTTTCAGAACATAACACAAGTGTTTCCACCAAAGTACAGTATAAAGGTACATCATAGGCCATTTCCTTGTGGCAAAAAATGAAGTCCATGGAATTTGAAGAACTCCGGATGATTTTAAAATTTTCAAAATGATGCAGCTGTGTATTTTGTGATGGACAAGCACAAAGCTTGCTACCATTCTGGCTATCATCTGCACTCTGTGACAAAACAGTTTACAAGGTTACAGTGTCTTAACATAGACAACTTGGTTGATTTTTATCCGTTACCATCGTACATTTTCAACGGATACCAAGTCATTCCTCTGTTTGGTGGGAAAAACACACATAGATAAAGATACACATAGTGTGTATGCTGAGACAAAATGGCAATATTTGAAAAGAGAAAGGTACAACAGTTTGTGTTTTTCAAATTTTTAGATGCCGAGAAACAAGAAATAGTTCCCTACCGATTATGCACAATATAACTTGACTAAATGCTACAATACCTGTGTCCTCTGGTTCTTTTCGTCTGAGGTAAAGTATGGATCTTCAATTACAGAAAATATGGACTTGGAGCAAACATGTCTCCGCACTGCCATCACCGAGGTCTTGCCTGACCTTCCAGAAATGATGAAAGACATCTTGGAGGAGACCTTACAATCCCTTGGTGTGGAGATGTGATAATTTTTGATTTTTGTTTTATTGAGGAGGCAGATTTGCGGTCAACGTTGAGGCCAATTCAAGCAAGAAAAGTCCTTGCAGCTTGGAAGCTGAGAAGTAAGTCAAGTATCAGTTTTGTCACCAAGTAATAGAGGCTGCAACCACTTTTTAAACAAACCTTTGTGCAAGTTAAATTTAACATATAGAATCATTTGCATTTTGCCTCAGAATTGTAACACCTTTGCAAACCTCTTCACCCCTAAGTTCACCCTCAACCTCTTCCAACAGCAGCCCAAGCCCTGGTATAGACTGTAGACTGGGGGAATAACTTTATCATACCATGGAAAGAGATGCCAGAGGAATTGATGCAGTCCCTTGAGAGAGAGAAGCGACCAAGTCCACGACTAAGGAGAGAGATGGTCTGAATTGTGGTCCGTGATAAGATGCAAAAACTTTCTTTCATAAGTAAAAAGCACACTGATGTAGTTGCCAAGAAGATGGTGGAAAAATATCCTACATCTTTGCAAGATGTAGTAGAAGGGGACATCATTGGGCCAAGGGTATTATTCTTTAGCCAAGCAAATGCAAAACAGGATTGAAAATGTCAGGCGATCTACAATCCCCAGAATAAGAAAACGAAAGCATCCTTCTGAAGACTCTGACACAGAGGAGGTCCCCATAGACCAGAGAGCAGTGGTCCTGGACATTTATGGCTGCATCAAGTGGGAAGTAAAAGACCTGCCCCTTGGAGAGACTCTTGAGACACAGCAGGACAAGAAAGAACAACTGAAGATGTCTCAGCAGTGTGATGTGAATCCCGAAGAAGTCAAACATCTGATGAAGTTGACTTTCTACATGCAGGATAAACAAGTCAACCAGGGGGAAAATCTGAAATGCCTCCTGGAGGAGTGGCCATTTTGGTTCAGGGAAGTTGGTATGGCAGGCTCAAAGAAATCTTCACACAGAATGTGGATTTGAAAGGGAAACAGCTCCTGAGGAGGAGTTCAAGTATCTCGAAATCTTGTTTTCGAGTGGGGGTAGGATGGAGCGGGAGGTCGACAGGCGCATCGGGGCAGCGTCGGCGGTGTTGCAGATGCTAAACCGGTCCGTTGTGGTGAAGAGGGAGTTAAGCCGGAAGGCAAGGCTCTCTGTTTACCGGTCGATCTACGTTCCAACCCTCACCTATGGTCATGAGCTTTGGGTAATGACCGAAAGAACAAGATCGCGGATACAAGCAGCTGAAATGAGTTTCCTCCGCAGGGTGGCTGGGCTCTCCCTTAGAGATAGGGTGAGGAGCTCTGTCATCTGGGAGGGACTCGGAGTAGAGCCGCTGCTCCTTCACATCGAGAGGAGTCAGCTGAGGTGGTTCGGGCACCTGGCGAGGTTGCCTCCCGGGCGCCTCCCTAGGGAGGTGTTCTGAACATGTCCAACCGGGAGGAGGCCTCAGGGCCGACCCAGGACACGCTGGAGGGATTACATCTCCCGGCTGGCTTGGGAACGCCTCGGGATCTCCCCGGAAGAGCTGGTGGAAGTGGCTGGGGAGAGGGTGGTCTGGGCTTCTTTGCTAAGGCTGCTGCTCCCGCGAAACGGACCCTCCGGATAAGCGGAAGACGACGAGTACAAGTACAGCTCCTGAATTACCTGAATACTGTCTGTGCAAACAAAAGCAAAAAGTTCCTCCAGTCCCTAATGAAGTTGAAAATGGCAAGGGGAGAGCTAACTGGTTGTCCTGAAGACATCAAGGAGATGGTGCTGCTCCTACTTTGATGAGAAGGAAGAAGCAATGTTCTGTTACTTGGAGGACACTTGTCTGACAGTGGAGGTACAGATGGATAAGATTCCCTTGACCCCGACCATTGTTGTTTGTGGTAAGTTCACATTTCCTGCTTCCTTGTTGTTCTCGTATCATCTCTTTTACATTTAACATGTTTTCTCTTTCCTGCATATTTGTACATTAATTACTGTTAAGTGTTACTGATTGTGCCTTAAGCAGGTCATATGACTATTTTCTTCCCCATTGGAACATAAAATATTCTGACTTGACTAATCTTTAAGGTTGAGAAGCAAATATTCAGTATTTATCTGAAATGTTTGGATTGTAAACATTGTTTAAACTTTTTCTCAAATGTTCTTTGTGTTGTTGTTGTTTGGGAGCTATTACTGCTTCAACATCCATTATCCATTGGTGCTGGCTTCAACCCTGGAGTTTCTGCACAGGTATGTCCTATTGATTGACTTTATGCATCATTTTTATTTTTTTGAGCTGACATAAATCTAATGTCACTGCTGTATGAGGTTTAGAGGACTTGATTTATTTATTTTTTTATAGTTTTACAAGGCAACATTCTTTAAATAATACCTTTCAAAAAACTGTGCTTTGAATTAAGCTTTTTAATTATTAATAAAGTTTCTGTTTTCATATATTTCCAGATGTTTTTTCCCCCATCAACCCAGAGAAGGGCACCAAAGTGGAGAAGACAACCACATCCTGTCTTAATGTGAACCCTCGAGTCTTCACCTTGATTCAGGAGCTTTCAGATCATGAGTGTCGTGAGGTTTGAACTTGGACTTAACTGAGTAAGTTTTGTGGCAACCTCTGTGCCTCAACGATTGTTGGATGGTTTGAATGCTTTACTGTTACAATGTTTGTTGACAGTTGTGATTTATATATATATATATTGAATTATATTCAGAATTTATTTCTCATTTCTAACCTCTCATACAATGGAGCTAGTTTGAAGATACTAAAACATTTTTCTTCATAAGGCTTGATTGACCTCATTTTAAAGGAGACTTTGTCTTCTCTCTCTTTTCCAGTTGTGATAAGAGCCTAACACTCCCCAATGTAATATTTAGTTCGGATTTCAAAAGTGTGCTTTCAGTAAGGAGATGTGTTTTGTTCACAGTTTTTGTACTTTAAAAAACAGGTTTGAAATCATCCAGTAACATTATTTTGAAGTACTTCTGTTACGAACCAGTAGAGGAAGCCAGGACCCAGACGCAGAGTTATGAGATAATCAGTCTTTTATTACTCAACTCAGGATCTACACTGGCGAGAGATGCCGAACAAAGAATCACCCAACAGGGGAAAAAGACCAGGAACAAAAGTTCAACAGAAAATCACCAGGAGCTGGGCAAAAAACGAGAAACTCACGGATAAAGTAAACACTAGAAATGAACCAAACACAGCGCTAGGCTGGAGTGAAAACACGAGGAGAGCGGCCGAACAATCACGGGAGACACAGGTGAACGCTAGGAGCAACGTGGATCCTCTGGCACCGAAGGACAGGAGAGCGTAGCAGATAAGGCCGGCCAATTTGGGCAGAACAAGCTGCAGGTGCCAGCGCTCCCTGCTCCCACTGATTGCTCCGCCCTCCGGTTCACTCTGCAGGGAGGTAGAGAGAGAGAGAGA
>OOFC01044052.1:0-17155 GCA_900323345.1 Pseudochromis fuscus | reverse complement strand
TTCTTTCGTAATTAAATACATTAAATCTTTAAAAAAAAAAAAAAAAAGATCACCACCACGTAACGGAAACTTCTTACACAATTTTATTTATTGCTGATGAACATGGAAATGTCTTTCTGCAACTATTATTCATCAAAAAATTTAGTCCCAAAGTAAAAAAAAAAAATCTCTATTTTCTGCATTGTAGTCACCTCCAATAACCAGTTTGTTTTACTTCACAGTCAAACTATTCACTGCTTTCACATACAGTTACAATCAAAATTGAGTTTTTATTCGTTAAAATGTTTTCTGATGATGTGGATTTTTGTGTCATTTGTAATCACATACTGTGTGATTCTGCTGAACTCCACCAAATTCAAGCAGAGTGGAAAATAAAGATAAAGGAGCTGTCTCCAGAACTAAGAGAGGAAATCTACAGGTAGGTGTGAGGCACAGCTGCCATGTTGAAACTAATAATGTAATAACAGCCGATAATGTAATAAATTTGACCTTTTTGAAATGTAATAGGTCAATAATGTAATAACTGACCAATAATGTAATAAAAGTCTTGAACCGATAACGTAATAATTTTTTACATTATTATTCTGGTAAAAGAAAAAAAATACTTTGCAAATGTAATAACTGAGCCAATAATGTAATAAATAATTTCATTACATTACTGTTGGCCAACAGTTATTACATCATCAATTATAATAGTTATTACGTTATTGGTTATTGGTTATTATTAGTTATTAGTTATTACATTATTGGTTTCAACATGGCAAAAACATGAAGGTTATGAGTTTAAAACTTTTATAAAATGTATTTATTTATTTATTTTTATCTGTGGTACCATAATAAGCTTAATAGTGAGTGGAGTAATCGTGATCACATTGTTTAGATAATGCAGCGTTAGAAAGATCAAATGAACTGAGTCACATTTGTTTGAAATTCCAAACAGAAAAAAATGCATCACTGGAGAAACAGATCAACACAATGTTTATTTTTAAAAGATGTTGTCATGAAGTCATGAAGATAAAACAGATTTCTCTGAAGCCCTTAACCTCAAACAGCACCAGTGGAAACCACTAATAACCCAGAAACAGATGATGCTGAGTGGTTCCTCTGGTTCTGGTTCTCCTCTGGTTCTCCTCTGGTTCTCCTGTGAGAGGCCAGAGCTTCACTCCCTGCAGCTCGATGCTGCTGCAGCATTTCAATCATGAAAATCATCATTAAAAATAAAGATAATAAATAAAAAACAGCCCTCTTCATAATGAGTAGGTCCAACTTCAAATGAAAACGTGCAGAGACACTGCAAAGTTATTTTTCTGTAAATTTAACAAATAAGACGAACATTCAAAAATGTTCATCTTGTGTGGTTGTTTCACACGTTGTATTGATTTTCCTCCAGAGTCACACTGTCACTGCACATAATTGTCAGGTACACAAGCAAACAGCAATTAGACTTTAAAGGCAACATTTGTATTTGTTCAGCAGAGTCTTGGGGGATGTTTCAAGGGATAAACAAACACACAGATCTATAGTTGTGGTAAAAACCCTCCTGACGCACAAAAGTCCATTTTTATCATGCGACTCTCAAACAAAATATGTTTGGAGCTGTAAAGGACTTCATGACTTTGTATTTAAAGAAAGCATTTTTCCTGTGGTTTGTCTGCAGCCACAGAGATGGAGACATTCATAAGGAAGCAAAACAATCCCCTTTATTTATCTGAGGCTGAATAAAAGTGGTTTGTTGTGTTGCTCGGTTACTCTGACATGTTTACAAGAGGAACTTTCATCAAACTCTTTTGTTTTCTTCTTCTTCTTTAAATCTGTCTGTGTCCTCTGTCCAGCTGAGGTTTTACTGCTGAACCAGGACACGGCACCGTTAGTGACACGGTGCCCTCCTTCATCAGTCCATCCTCACCCTCCTCATCTTTTCACACTTTTTCTCTACATTCATGTTCACTCTTTTCCACTCATCTGTTTTCCCTCCTTTCATCCCAGTCTGAAAATAACAACACAAACAACAACTGTCCTCCAGTAAATATACATTCACAAGCTGTTTTAGGTGTGTGGTGGTCCAACACAGCTGCACAAGAGTTTAGCAGATAAACTGACAACCAAACTAATAATTCATGTTAAAATGAGCTGGACAGGAAACATTTAAGATAATAAAACGAAAAAAACATTTTAAAAATATTGTAGTTTTTCATAATTCTCAGTTTTGTGACTCTACTTTTACATTAGATCTGGATCTTTACAACTTTTTGTTGTTTAATTTAAAAAAAAGACCAACTGATGTAGACTGCATTCATTGTGTATTTATTGATTTTATTTATTTAAGCTTGGCTTCAACAGTTTTACCTATTAAATAAAAAAATAAATTGTGATAAATGTAAAACTGTATTTTTATGTAAGCAAAAAAAGTATTTTTGCATATTTGATAAAAACACATAGATGCATAAACCTAGAAACTGATTTTCTATCATGTACATTACTGCATCAGCTCATTTCTTCTTCTTCTTGGCTGTAGTTTTTTTTTTCAAAGATTAACTGAAATGTGTGACGATCTCGGTGATGAGAAGAAAAAAAAAGTCACGTCTTGACATTTTCAACAAAGTGTTTCCTGTTGTCAATAATCAACAATTTCCATCTTGATGCTGAGAGGCGCCTGCGTGTTGGTCACCACATGCCTCATGTTTTACACTTGTACGTCTTGTTGGCTGAATCTGACACAGCTCTGTCTGTGTGTTACATGTGTGTCCATTTTTAGAGGATTTCTTGCACATATATGACAGTAACTTAATTCCATCTATGTGCAGTATAATGTCATGGCAACAAATTAAGGAAAACAAATATATAACATATTTTCATTTTTGTTTCTGGATTCAGTTAAAAGTCCTTGAATGAAGGCTGACGGGAAACATGGCGGTCAGGTTAGATATTTAAAAAGTCAAAGCTAACGTGAAGCATGAAGCTGAGCTGAACTCCATCTCTGATGAGGAGTAAATGTTAAAGGTAAAACGAGCTAAAAGGACGACATCGCAGTCAGTCTGTGTACGACTTTTCAAATAACAACCTTTTCCGTGTTCTGTGCATCAAACTGTCGAGAAGCTTAGCTCACTTTATCCAAACAGCTTTAGTGTGTGTGTGTGTGTGTGTGTGTGTGTGTCAGGCAGCAGGCCACAGCGCTAACAGGATTAGCATGGTAGTGGCATGTGTGTCAGAGAGCACACGACCAGCGGAGCCAGTGCTGCAGTGAAGCCGTGCACACACAGAGTGACACACACAGAGTGACACACACAGTGACACACACAGTGAGGCTGCTGCAGACTTGTGGCTGGACTGCATTTGTCACACTAGTTAATGAGGTTAATTCTGCTCTGACCTCTGCATCGCTCACAGTTTTGCTGCTTGTCAGGGTTGTTAAGCAGATCCTATTTAGATACTTCACCCACTATAAGCAGAGCGTTAATGACACACACACACTTATTCCACTGACCTACATTAGGTCAATGTGGAGCAAAAACTGCAAACTGGTGGAGAATGCTTGATCCAGGGAGGAGGGCTCATGTTGTGCATGTGGTCACCTGTGTGTCAGACCTGTGTGTCCTCAGTCGTGTCTCTCACAGAGGACGACACCTGCAGCACGGACATTTCAGACATGTCTCTTTGTTGTCAAGGTGCAGCCATAACTTCACTCGTTGTAAACATCTCATACCTGGAATAAATCACTGGATTGTTATTTTCTAATATTTGTTTCCTCTTTGATTTGGTATCATTTCTGAGGAAACTGAGACAGTGTCCCATTTTAATATCACCAATTCACTTTGTCCTTGCACGTCTTTTAGTCAAAGCACAGCAGAGGAGGTGAACTTCATTTAGAATTTAAAATATATTTCTATTCACTTCAAAATATTAAAAAAAAAAAAAACTGGATAAAGTTTGTTAAAAATAACTGCTCGGACCCCTAACCCTGAATACTGACAGACCCAGACACTTGCAGTTCAGATAGAAAAACTAACTTCAAAATATGTCCTTAAACTATAATATACTGACTGAATAGTTTCCTCTGGTTCAAATTGAATATGTCGTGAGCAAGGTTAATGGTAACGCTACCACCAAAATCTTCTTTTGGAAAGATTTCTCACATTTTACGGAGTTTGAGTGAGTGAAGGACGACAACATAAAGTAGCAGCTAATTTGAAGACTGTTGGCTTGTTTGTCCATTCATGTGTGTGGCAAGGTCAGGTTTCTTTTTTGATGTTTTCTCTGTTGTGAGTTCCCAGCGCTGACTCTGCTCTGGAGGAGTTTTTGAATTGTCAGAACATTGAAAATATAAGTTAAATCAATTTGGTTTAAAAAGCATCAACCTGGGATATCAGAGGTTTAACACAGGCTGAGGAGATGAAGGAAACATCTTTGTGGACATCACTCCAATACTGTATCGGTTTGATAATGTGAACATCACCACTGGCAGGAGGATCCAGTGGATTGCTCACAAAGTATAAATAAAAACTGCTCATCGCCGTGATGCTGGTCACCTCGACTCAGGCTGTAAAAAGATCCGATCTTGGCAGAATGAGTCTGTGATGATGGAGTACAGGAAATATCCATTGCACAAATAAATCCTGTAAAATATCTGTGTGTTTAATATGTGAGTTTAAATTTCATCCATTATTAATATCCGTTGTCAAGTCATGTAAACTATATGCTATTTAAAAGAAGCACGGTTTGTAGCAAGTGTGGGCAAATGCCCTGAAAATGCTACAAATATTTATTATATCTCTGATCCCATAAATCATCATGTGTTTCCTCTGGTCTGTGAACACACTTCCCAGCGTTCCTATTAATAACCTGTGTGTTTCATTTATATTGGATTTTACAGCTAGAATAATGGCAGCTAAAAATAAATAAATACATGAATAAATAAAGTTTAAAAGAGATCCACTGTCCTGGTTGTTTGGTCCACAACCTGAACGTGTCCTGTATGGGAGCAGGTTAGCCGTGCAGTTAAAGTTGCCATGACGATTTGCTCTGCTGAGGTTGTTGTGAGACACGAGGAGCGAGGGTTAAGCCCAGCGATGGCTCTCTAACCTACTGAGCTCGCTGTCTGAGTCACGCTCCCCCCTCACCCCCACGCTGGAGACATCAATGGATTTTTTTTTTGGCATTGATTTCTCCTCTCTCTGCCGGGAGAGACACAACAACCCTCAGCCCAAATGATAAACAAATTGTGGTTAAGACATGATTTAAATACTCCGAGGAATTCACGCACTCGAGGGTTTGAAGACTAATATGAGGAAAACAACAGAAGAAGTTTAAAATGCAGAAGATGGTGACCTCTTAATTTCACATTAGTGATCAATTCTCCTGAGATGAGCACAAAGGGAAACATGCAGATAAATAAACAAGACACAGACAAATATATTCAGGATGTGGTGAAAGAGGATCAGTAACTAAACAGACTGAAGGACGAAATTAAAAGAAGAAAGTAAAAGCTGATCTGTGGGATGTAGTTGTAGAGGTTATAGAGAGAAGTGTCTGCGATCGCACTTTTGGAGATCAGATGTTGGAGATCGTTGAGATCAATGATTAAAGTTTTGTTAAAGGCACCAAGACGACCTGTCGCATGTACGAAAAGCTAAAAACATGGTTGTGGCTGTTCAAGATGGCCACACTCAGACAGTGGGGTGAAAGTAACAAAGGCCTCTCTTTAGGGGGCATCCAATCAGGGCACAGTAGACTGAGGAAACAGTGGGAGGGACAAACCCTGCTTATTTCCTGTCAATGGATTGATCTCAGATTTGTGGAAAGAAAAAAATTTGGAAAAATGTAGAAAAGGAAGAGTTCGACTGTTGAGCGGCACTGAGGAAGTATAGAGATGGTCAAAGCTTTTCAAAGTAAAACGCATGAAAAAAAAAAGAGGATCAGGTTGTGCAAACATTAACTTCAAGTCGCCTACAGGGACATGCTGGATGGACTCCACACAAATGCATCACAACATAAGTTGACATGTGCGATTGTGTCCACTACTTCATTTTTGTTTTGTGGTTGGAAGAAGAGGGTGTTTGGTTGATTTTGAAGTCACCGAGATGAAAGCGCTGCATTGTGTTGTGTGTACAGAGGACAACTGGCCACCGATGCGTAATTCGAGCTCCATCCAATGTGTTGTCGAAGCCTCGTCGCAGCTTATGTGCTGTGGCCCAAGGCTGGGGATTCATTCAACACTCTGCTGCTGTGCAAGAATTGTCCTTTTCAGTCGGGATCACGCTGCCGAGCTGCGGACTCTGTGTTGAGCTGTTTTTGGAGACAAAAGTGCGAGGCTGTGGGGGCATGTTTTTGGCAAAATATGAATGCTGAGCAGTTTCCATCGGGGTCTGCACAAGGAACGATATGTCCTCCACAGTTTCATGTCCACACACGCACACACACACACGCCTCCTGCTGCTAGCAAAGACAGGATTAGCCCCCTCACCCCCATTTTTCTTTCTTTCTCCAATCGCTCTCCTTCTCTCTCGGAGTTTCTCTCATCCAATCACTTTGTCTCTTCCCTCAGCACAATTCAAGCTACATTCCCCTTTTTTTTTTTTTTTTTTCCTGATTCTATTCCTGCTTCCACATATGTGCACACCCTCTCTCCCACACCCCAACGCTCTCCCCAGGGTGCCATAGTAACTCCGTGGGAGGGGAGCGTCACCCCTGCCTCACTTCTCTCTGCAACCACACCCCCATCCTCTTCCTGCTTCCCCTCCAATCGCGTCCTGTCCGTCAGATTCACCCAATGCCCACATCCTCTACACCTGCAGGTCGTCGCCTGCTCCTGGCCAATAGGAATCGGTGGTTTCTGCATCACAGCAGGGGGTGTAAAGCTGCTCAGCAACAATGAGGAGAAAAAAAAGAGAGATCGTAGTAAAAATGGTGACCTAGTTTTTCTTTCTTTTTTTTTCATCCAGCACCCCCACCCTTAAATTCTCTCTCCTCTGTAAGCGAAAAAAGCCTCTTCAGAAAACACCAGCGTGCTTCTCAGATCCTCTCCAGGCTGAGGAGGCTTCAGCGGAGAGGAAGGTAGGATTCGATGGGGTTTTAATAAGGTGAAGCACACTCCATCAAACAACTCTATCAAGCACCAACTGCACCGCCTGTTTTCTTTTTTTTTCCTAATTGTGAACGCCTCTTTTTCAAGGTAGAGGAAGTAGATGAACATCATTATTTGTCTTTATCGTCAAGGACAACAGGGCTGCATCGTAATATGTTGCACCGCTGTGAGGATCGTGACAATGTTACATTGTGACTCATGACAAGGTATCAAACAAACCTTAGAAACACTCCATGTTCAAGGACTATATCAGTTTGCTGAGATGTATGGTTTGCATTAATGCTTCCTCAGATGACCGCTGAAAACTTTTGAATAAAGAAGGTTCACATCAGGAAGGAGCTGCATTCAAGGCTCCAACCTCACAGCCTCACAAAAGGTGGATTGACATTGAATTATCGTTTGTTATTTTATGTTTTGGCTGTTTTAGTTCCTTTCACGTTTCTTCTTCAATATCACTTTTGATATTGAAGAAGAAAAGAGGCAGCCAGCAAAACGAGGAGGCCAGAGAAAGGAAGCAATTTGTGTACTTGTGCATTCAATACATGTTAGAGGCTGTGAGACGCGCTGTTATCCATCTAACTAAATGGTACTTTCACCTTTTCACCACAGTTACAGCACTTTACTTTAAAGACATCTTCATGTAACTGATTGTTAGCTGCTTCAGACAAAATTTATTTGTGCAGACTTTGCAGAAAAACAATTAAATAAACAAACAAGCAGCACTTGGTGCACTCAACTATGTACATGTCAGATTTATTTTCACAAAATTATAGTTTCTTTTGTTGGCGTTTGTTAGGAAGGAAAAATTGCAATTGTTTTTTTTTTCCTATTGTTTTTCAGTACACTCAGAAACACAATCCCTATAATTCAGTCCTTGCTGTCGTCCAACATCCCAACTACAAAACAATAACTATACTTTCCATACAGTTGGAACCAGCTGAATTTAACATTTAAAAAGGTGTTAAATTTACAGTTTTTTTACGACTGCTTAAGCACGATTTTGAAAACAGGGCTCGGACTTTAAAAACACAACACACAATTACCACAACGACACACACAATATGCAGAACACCTCAGATCCTGTGCAAAATGAAACACTCCTGTAAAAACTATACACACATTAATAAAAACACATTATGTTACCATATGAAACACACACATTTCATAAGGCTTCATTCTGTTTGAAGCAGTTACACACTGCTGTGTTTAACTTCAAACACTTTTAGCAGTTCTACCTCTCACTGATCAGATTGCTGTAAGTGAAGTACACGGAGAAAGTACAAATATACAACATGGTAAATTCACCAAACACAAGATCAGTGCTGCAGACTATTGAAAATATGTTTGATTTCTCTTCATAAAACCAAAATCAGTCAACACAGACAATCACAGCAACACATATCCCAACACTGCAACCCCAGAAAACAGACGGATAAAAATACTGTAGTACCAGTACAGCTTCAAAGTACTGCAAAGGAAAAGGAGAAAGCAAAAAGAAATTTGAATAAAATAAATGAAATACTACATCTCTCCACCGAGAATTTCATCAACATCACATATGATCTCTCTGTGAATATGTCACCACTTCCTCTTTGTCAGTCGGCCTTCAATCCCATATAGACATAAATACACTGCTGTAAAATGACAGGAAGGGGAATCAGAAGTTCTGATACGGTGCAAACAACACAGTACACAGCTGAATACTGCAACTCTTTGCAGTTATTTATTTATTTCCTGTTTTCTTGTCCTCATGTCCTTCTATAGAGCTCAGACCTGATCGCTGTGTCTACAATGAAGCAATCATGTGTTTCCACACTTGATGACTGTGTTTAATCAACTGGTCCATGGTCAGTGTTTTAGATTTGCAAGGAAGTGACATCATGATATACTCTTGTGTCTAATGTATGTAAGTGTGTTTCGCAAATGACTGTGTGTAATGTTTTGCAAAAAGTGTGAGGCTGACATTGTGTTTACAGTGGTGCAAATAAAGCAGTGGAAGCCCTTTAAGTCAGGTTGGTGGAAACTGGTTTCAGTCAGATCTTACTGGAGACTTCCCAGTGATACTCACACAGGATGTTCCTCCTTTAGTGTTGTTATCTGAAAACGAGGAGTCATCCACAATGAAGTGTCCTTGAAAAAAATCATTAAATATGTTTTGAAGAAGACACAACATTTAATTTCAGCAGAGTCTCTACTGTTAAAATAGCCTGTATCCTGTGTGTGTGTGTGTGTGTGTGTGTGTGTGTAACCACTGATGGATTTGTCCCTGACGTGGGCAGTGAAGGTGGCAGGGAACTTGTATTGAATCATAAACCACTGTGTGGATGGTCAGTGCCTGTCCAGTCATGTCTGCTTGTTCCTGCTGATGCTGAGCAGTGAGTATTGATAACTACTCATCCCCAACAAATATTCTCATTAGAGATTATTCACATTTAGTCTGCATCCAGTTTGTTGCTGAGAGTATTTGCAGTACACAGTATTTAACAACTGCAGTAGATTTTCTTGTGGTTTTCCATCATATACACATGATTTAAAAAAAAAAAAAAAGGGTTTATTAGCTTGTTTTTTTAGTGATTGTTGTTGAGCCATTTATCATCCAGGTGAAAATGATTTGCACTGGGACTGAAAATATAAAGAAAAATAAATTGTTTAAGAATTTATATCCATCACAGTATTAAAAATGGCTTTGAGGTGAGTCTGTGTAGCTTCATATAAACATGTAAATAATGTGTCAGAATCATCAGATCATCACCATCTGAAAATAACACTCAGAAAATCAACCATTGATAGTGACTTTTCATTCATTTACAAAGCGTTTGATCAACATATTTTTTTAAAACGTATTTGTTATATTTGATTTTTCCTGGCGCTCCTCTCCATCTGCCTTGATGTACATACTGTCCTTGTCCTGATTACATGTCTGTTTATATTATTATTACTTGTGGAGGATGTAAAACCAGAGTCAGACTCTTTCTGGGCTGCACATGTGAATAAAACTGATTCTGATATTTTCTGCCAGAACCAAAAAAAAAAAACAGCTAACTTCCACACACACACACACACACACACACACACACACACACATTAAAAAAGCAGCTCCTTGTTCATATTGGTGCACGTTGGACTACATGTTTGATTTCAGTGGGGAGAGTGTAACCGTGTGTGATACAGCTCACATAATGGCTACCGAGGCACTGGTTCACTTTTGATGGGCGATGCCAAACACTGAGCTGTGTTTGAAGCGGTTCAAATGTCTCCTCAGTGGTTGAAATGTGTTGATAAATGTCTTCATTTGAGCCGTAGCTAATTCAAATCTCACCACAGTGAGTTTTTTTTTCTTTTGGGGGAAGCAGTGTTTGGTGACTTTGATGTGAATCTGAAATGAGGAGCCTGTGTGAGATGGCGCACAGTGCCCAGAGAGGTGCCTGTGAGATTGGCAGAGCATTGTGCCCCTGGATCTCTGTATCTGCTATTAGTAATTACACAGAGTCTCAACGTGGCACCGAGCCACACAACCAAGGAAGCTGTCATTAAAACTCCTCGTTTTTTGGAGCTGAATGGAGCTGCTTTGATGTAGGTCACAAAAAGCAGACTTTTTCTGATATATAGACATACACTGCTGTCCTGAAGTGCCAGCTTGGCAAGGCGGAGATGATTGAAAACACAGATATGGTTTTGATGTGGCTCGAATGGTAAGCCATTGTTAAAAAGAGCCCTGCTTTCTTTGACAATATTTCCTGCCAACATTTCCACAGCAAACCCAGTACCAATCCATATGGCACATGGAGAAACAGCTTGATTTTTAGAGAAGGAGATTGCGCTCTTTGATGCTGATTCAAAGCCAAGCGTGTGATCCACAGACACAATGGGCCACTGAGGTGCCAGGATATAAAGTGCGGTTAAAGGGTGACTCTGAACCACACAGATGCAAAACCCAATTAAGCCTTTAACAGAGCATTATTTGGACAAGATTTGTCTTTGATAGCTGTTGAAACCAGTAATGCAACTGTAAGACGGGCTCAAATGAAAACCATCCAAAGGTAGATGTGTTGGCTTTTACATCAATGCGTTATTACTTTGGAGAAACAGAAGAAAACATGACTTATTTCAGATCAGTGGGTTTGGGAGCTTCCACTTTCTTGTTTAAAGCGAGTTACAAAGAAAGCTGAAGTGTTTTAAATGAGAAAACAAAGGTATAACTTTCCAAAAACAAAGTTTAACTCCCTCCTTTCTTTGGGTGTTTGCAGGTTTGTCCATTAACACAGGAAAGAGTCCAGGCTGCGACAAGAACAAAGAGCATGGCTGCTGCCTGACGTTCATTAATTAGACTATGAACTGGCTTCTTGGTTCAGATCATGATGTTTGGGGAGAGACAAACTTTCAGCATTTTGAGTTTATGGCAACTGTCCATCCGCATTACAGTGACGTGCAAAGGAGGATACAGCAGTTGTGTCCTCTGAGGAAAAACAAGGACACATGGTCAAAGCCTTTAAAATGACACAGGCTTGTTAAACCAATCTGACTGATTTGTTCTTAAAATGCAGAGTTCAGAAGAGGCAGCTGAGTAACAGACACAGATGAAGAGGAGTCAAGCTGCTGGAAGCATGAATGTTGTTCAGTTCATGTTGTCCAACGATGACAATTTCTCTGATTTGAATTTTTTTTTATTTTTTTTTTTCCGACTGTGTCCTCAGGGGCCTGCTGGTGGCTCTAGAAAAAAATTACCGTATTTTCCGGACTATAAGCCTCTACTTTTTTCCGACGCTTTGAACCCTGCAGCTTAAACACCGGTGTGGCTCATGTATCGGCGGCACGAAGCTCGTTGGCTTTTTACAAGCTAGCAAGGTCAGAGTGGACCACATGAAACTGTTGGAATAAATTCAATAGCGGCTTATAGACAGGTGCGCTCAATAGTCTGGAAAATACGGTACAAGGTTACAAACAGCATTTAAAATAATTTCATGTCAGGCCTGTCTGTTAGGACAGCGGTCCCCAACCTTTGTTGCACCACGGACCGGTTTAATGTCGGCATTATTTTCATGGATTCATGGATTTCATTTTCAAGGTGTGGCAGATAAATACAGCAAAAATAAAATAACACGACCGGCATAAAAAGTTGTCCTCTTACCCTTTGCAAAGAAGCTCTCCAAAGACGTTTGTATTTTATTCATTTTCACTAGTTTTCGGGCGTATTTTTTGGCTAACGTATCTGATGTTATACATGATAGGTGACACGTTTTATCACATAACCGAGACAAGCGTATTGACGTGTCAAGAGGCAAAAGTTAAGTTGAAGAGAATCTGGTTGTTCCTTTCAAAATAAAATGTTTTTCAGACTCTAATGATCAATGCAATGGAAGTTATATTTTTATTCATACTTTCTGTGCGGCCCGGTAACAACTGCCCCACGGACCGGTACCGGTCCCCGGCCCGGTGGTTGGAGACCACTGCCCCTTCACTGGCGCTGTGAAGCTGTCATGGTTTTAAAGGAACTGTCACATAGATGGAACAAAGTATTAAACAAGTGGCCTGATGGTGGCGCTGGATAAAAGACAAGACCTTCAGTGTACCATCTCAAAGATCACCATCATGCAGGAGATGTTTCACTCAAAAGACACACATGTTCATGACAAATAGATTTCACCCTGTGGGCAGTATGAATTAAAATCAATATAAAGTGAAATATACAAGGACGTGTGAGGTCACCATCAATAAGATGTTACACTGGCTCTTCATATTAACCGGGAATGTTTGGTAAATCTAGTCTTCAAGGCGACAGACGACAGCAGTCACTTCCTGTAGGGAGATGACTGCAATTGACTGAGCTATCAAAGAGAAAAGTGGTCATAATTTAATGTGAAGATTAAATAAGGAAAAATCAACTGGTATGAATCACCTTTTAATCAAAACTAAATAACACACGCCTGGGTGTCACCGTTCCATCTCTAATTATTATTCTCATAGTGTGCTAATAGCAGTTGTTCATTATGAAAAGACATGATTTTGATTTTTTTAAATATTTGTCTCAATTAAAGCCGTTATAAGAAGTTAAATGAAATGAAATGATGTTGATGTCTCGTGACTTTTAAAGGTTATAAGTAGAGCAACAGCTGCTTGTCAGACTCTGCACTGCCAGTCTTCATAGGAACAATGTGACGGCAGGAGGAAGACTTTCTATTTTTAACCTGTACAACGTGCACAACAGAGGAAATAAAGTTAGCAGCACATGTACACGATGGAAGTAACACTCCATTAACACAGTGCATCCACCTGTCTTCTCTTAATAAGAGATAACACAAGGTGTAAATGCACTGCCACGCAATTAGCCAGCGGTTTGTCAGACCCCTCCTACAGGTGCAAGGCTCTCATTGGCTCTCAGGAAAATAGGTGAAAGTGACATCATGCTGAGTATGTGGCTTGGAGAGCTGTCTCACTGGCTTCATGAGACAGTGGTGTGTCTTTTTATAAATGTAATAATCAAAGTGATCACGTGTTCTCACCTGCACTGACACATTAGTCTTTGACGGTTACTGATCAGTGAGCCTCTGTGTTTGCACTGAATACACCTTTGTTGCTCTCTATGGGGTGACAAAACCCATCTTTCCTACAGTCCACTGTGGTACAGACCACACTACGGTATGGACTGGTTTCTACTGAGCTTCCCTGCCAGCAGCTCAGAGTTTACACTCACAATAAACTACAACTCACACACAAATACAGAAATATATCACACAATATAAATCAATGAATGAAAAGACTGAGGTTAAGTGATGGGATTGAGTTTTAGGATGGTCGGTATGTTTCTGAGGCAGATCAGATCAAAGCTCAGGTACCATGATAGCAAAGCCCCAACGCCCCAGTCTGGTCTGAAATGTAGACACAAGATGAACCAACAGGTTCTTGTCTCATGACCTGAGAGTAACTTTGAAATATGGCATGGAGCCTGGTAATGATTAGTTATAAACTATTCATTAAACTCTTGTTTTGGTTTTAATTAAAACCTGAAATTTGTACGACTGTTTCAGATCCACCCCAGATAAAATGTCTCCCAGTCATGGTGACACAAAGACATGCACAACCAATCCAGTTACAACTGTTCCCATCAACTGGAACAGATTGTAGTTGTTGATAACTTGTCTGAGAGAGGCACCAGTCTAAGTACTGGTCAGTAACAACTGGACAGTCCACCTGGTTTCATCCTTTAGATCAGGGGTGTCAAACTCGTGCCATGGAGGGCCGAGACCCTGCAGGTTTTCTTTCCAGCCGGCTCCATAAGGCAGGTGATTTTAATGATCAGCACCTCCTTCAGTTTGAGGAAAGGAGCTAATCAGTGAGATCAGCCACTGGTGAGCCAGTTGGAAAGAAAACCTGCAGGGTCTCGGCCCTCCATGGCACGAGTTTGACACTTGTGCTTTAGATGTATAAAGGCCCGTTACTGTTGCACAGTGACACACTTATACTGGAAACCAGAGCTCAGTGTTGCTCTCCAGTAACACCAGTCCAGCTTTACTTCCTCAGTGAGAGTGTCTCTATATTACTCTTACTCTCTATAAACTCATATTGTACTCACCATACACTGAGTGTCTATAGGATCTTAGTCTTTGGTCCACATGGACATATTGAGGCTACGATTAATATTGATTGTTTTCATATTTATTCCATAACTCGTATGTCTGGATATAACTTCCTCCACAGATTACAGGGATTGCAGCACAGCTCCTGTCGCTATCAGTCCAGTTTCTGATATTTTGTTTTACAGACATTAGTTTTCTTGCCTGAGTTCAACCTTTTTCCTCCATTTCTGTTGTTCCATAAACTTTGAAGACAAACATTTTGCTCCCATATCTTTTCTCATGTCTGTTTGTTGTTTCTATATTAACATGATGTCATTGATCACTGATCACAGCACAGCACTGACCGAGTACGAGTGGGACCACCTGGGTCCATCTGGGTCCAGTCACCTGTCACATCCACATTCAATCCAATAGCAACTTGAAAATGATTCGATGTGCTCCAGCCTATAGCTTGACACTGTGTAGCTCATCACAGTAACTTCACTACTTTCCTACAGTACACAGCAGCTGAGGCTACACACTGCCCATCCACTCTTTCAGTGCATTCAACCACAGCACTGGGCACAGCACTGGATGTGACAGACCAGTGGGTTCCTCTTTTACCTTCACCACATTAACACAGGTACATCCAACAGTATCTATGTGGCGAGATTTGATTTCTAAAAACAATCAGATAATGTTTTTACCACTCCAACACAAAAAGGATTCATGTAACTTTATTTCAGCTTATCACAGCATTGGATGTGGTGTTTGGAGAGGATATTGTTTCTCAGGGACCTCTACACCTGAGCATGTGAAGCTGACAGTAAAAATACAGTTAGATAGTACTACATCTAATGTACACATAGATATCTTTGGTACAGGGGTCCCCAATGTGTTGTGCACCACGGACCGGTTTAATGTCGTTATTATTTTCACAGACCAGCCTTCAAGGTGTGGCAGATAAATACAACAAAAATAAAACAGCACGATCGATATAAAAACCAGTGTTAAGTTGTTCTTTTCCTCTTTGCACAGAAAAAACTCTCCAAAGAAGTTTGGTTTGTTCTCGTCTTCACTCGGCTTATTTCCTGGGTATCGTATCTGATCACGTGACCGCGACGAGCGCATTGACGTGCCAAGAGACACAGGCGAATGTTAAATTGAAGAGAATCTGGTTGCTTTTCAAAATAAAACGTCTTTCAGTCTCCAATAATCAATTCAATGGAAATGAGATAAATTATTTATTCTTACTGTGCGGCCCGGTAACAACTGCCTCATGGACGGGTACCGGGCCCCGACCCAGTGGTTGGGGACCACTGTTAGATTAGTGATTATTTTCTCAGTACCTGTAAAAGTGAAATCTTTAGATAAATGGTCCACAGATCTGTTTGATAGGAAAGCTCAACATAACACAGCAACAGTGTACCGGGAGCCTGTGGGTGTGACAGTTGTATCGTGCACCAGGTCAAAATGCACGTACACTGTGCTGCCTAATACAACATGCAACGCTCTGGGACAGGAGCACACTTCTACATTCATGCTCTTGTTTCAGCATGAACACATGCACTGTGCTGTGTGTGGTTTTTTTTTCCTCCTCTGAACTCCACGGGATGGCAACATAGCACTACATTATTAGTGTAACCTTGATGTTGTGGCTCATAAATGTTTCGGGAAATTCTCTGCCAATGTCAGTTTGGTTTGTGCTGGAGCGGCGAGATAATGACTCCATTGCATGTTAATTAATGGACTGGAGTGAGTGTGTCCCATTTCCAGGTGCTGGCAGGGAAAGAGAGATATTACTCGCTGAAAGGTTTCATTGTGAATGCCTCAAAATATTAGTGAACACAAGCAAAATACGAAGGGAGACAATAGCAAGTGGTCACGGTGTGAGGAAGCTGACTCTCAGTTATTTGAACTGGAAATCATTTGCAGGAATGTGATTGATAGGAGCCGTCCCGTCACACATTTTAATAGTGTATTTTTTCATCTAAATTATCCAAAGGTTGTGAGTCAAACACAGGATGTGAGTAACAGGAAAACACAGTGAGTGCGACCTGGTTTAACCCGCGATTCATTTTCAGCCGAGCCAGGAGGTGGAGGAGTCTGATCACTGCATCTGGAGGAGGAACAAGATCAGCAGCTCACCACACAGGGAATTATCACTCTTATTTTAAACTATGTGAGAGTAAAAAAGAAAAGCACACACACACACACACACACACACACACACACACAATGCTGTCTTTGAATGGAATAAATATCAGTATTAAAATTAGTTACAAGTGAAGTTTACAATATTTATGCTAAAATGAAGAAAAAAAATCCAAATGACTGTTGCAGCATTTACTCTTTAAAAAACAAAACAAAAAAACAACAAAACAATGAATAGCTCTAAAAAAAATAAAAAAAAGAATACTGAATGCAGATGATAAAACTTACCCTGACCATGCGTGAATGCAGGCAGATATGAGTCTTTTATAGACTGGAGTTTTATAATCTGGTTCTTCTGTTTGGTCAA
>OOFC01044051.1:0-34194 GCA_900323345.1 Pseudochromis fuscus | reverse complement strand
CAGGTCCATCAGGCCCATCAGATCCATCAGGCCCATCAGGTTCATTAGATCCATCAGGTCCATCAGGCCCATCAGATCCATCAGGCCCAACAGGTCCATCAGATCCATCAGGTCTATCACATCCATCAGGTCCATCAGATTTATTAGATCCATCAATATAATCAGATCCATCAAGTTCATTAGATCCATCAGGTCCATCAGATCCATCAGGTTTGTCAGATCCATCAGGTCCATCATATCCATCAGGTTTATCAGTTCATCAGGTTCATCAGATCTGTCAGGTTTATTAGATCTGTCAAGTTCATTAAATCCATCAGGTTTATTAGATCCACCAGGTTCATCAGATCCATCAGGTCCATCAGATCCATCAGGTCCATCAGGTTCATCAGATCCATCAGGTTTATTATATCCATCAGATCCATCAGGTTCATCAGATCCATCAGGTCCATCAGGCCCATCAGGTACATCAGGTTTATTATATCCATCAGATCGATCAGGTTCATCAGATCCATCAGGTCCATCAGATCCATCAGGTCCATCAGGTCCATCAGATCCTTCAGGTCCATCAGATCCATCAGGTCCATCAGATCCATCAGGCCCATCAGATCCATCAGGTTTATCAGATCCATCAGATCAATCAGGTTTATCAGATCCATCAGGTCTATCAGATCCATCAGGTCTATCAGATCCATCAGGTTCATCAGATCCATCAGGTCCATCAGATCCATCAGGTTCATCAGATCCATCAGGTTCATCAGATCCATCAGGTTCATCAGATCCATCAAGTTCATCAGATCCATCAGGTTCATTAGATCCATCAAGTTCATCAGATCCATCAGGTTCATCAGCTCCATCAGATCCATCACGTTTATCAGATCCATCAGGTTCATCAGATCCATCAGGTTTATCAGATCCATCAGGTTTATCAGATCCATCAGGTTTATTAGATCCACCAGGTCCATCAGCTCCATCAGGTCCATCAGATCAGGTGGAACGGCACAACAAAGTTTTGTTGTGCCTTTTATGAGGCTAGAGTTACATCAGCTGGAATACAGCTGAAATTACAAAATTTTGTCTCCGCCTAGAAAAAATGTTTAGTTTTAGAATGAAAAGCACCATTAAATGAAATGTTTGGAGGCAAAGGACAAACTGGATCCATTCGACAACATCTGACCTACAATTCCTCCCAAGTTGATGTCTTAGGACTGATGTACAACAATTTTACAGCCATTTTAGTCAGACAAGTCCTAGGCGGACCTCATTTGGAGAGCTTTTGGCACAGCTTGGCACCAAGTTGTGCCAAATGACTTTTTCACCAGAAAACATAGGATCTGAATATAAAATGGGTTTTTTTTCTCTTAGAGGAGGACTACCACACATTATGAAGCATTTCCAAAACCCACCATTTTTTTTTATCCTCTGTGCACAGCATAAACAGCTAGAATACACAACCAAGTGGCATATTATGTCAAAGGAGCATTTTTATTTTCTTAAAGAGATGCATGTTGCAGCGTTTATGAGATGAATATTGTTAATCATTGGCTGCAGGTTTCCTCGGTGTTCAGACGCTGACATTCTCCTTTTCTATGTGAGACCTCAGTAGCTGTGAGGCCTGGACACTTTATAATCTGTTGTTACAGACAGGTTCATGTTGGTGACCTTTATCTGTGCCAGCACATGCATATTATGCTGAGGGTCTTGCACCTCTCTGCTCGTACCTCTCCGTCTCTGTCTCCTCCCGGTCCTTCCCCTGAATCCCAACCTCCTTTTCCTGCCTCCTAAAATCAATTCTTATTGATTTTCCTGCACTCTCTGGGGTGGAGTCAAAAGAGGGGACAAAGGAGATAAAACCACAGGCGAATTGCTAAAGTAACTCCACTGTACCGCGGGGGACTGATATTATCCTGAGAGAGGAGTCAGACGCAGGTTCGACTCCATTTAAAAGCACTGAGGAATAAGAGGAAATGGCATCTCTCTGCTTACAAGGAAATTTCAAATGATGCATGAGGTGGATGTTTGCCAAGAGCCGACTGACTTTCCTGTTTCATACCATACACCAACATGCTGATGGTGGCCTTCAAAATGTGTGTGGACAGTTTAACAGCTGCTTTAACATGACCTGTGACTGGGAAGCAGCAGAGTGATGGGAGATGATGGACGACACAAGTGGTTCTGTAGGAGCTACATCATTAACCAGTGTATGATCCACACAGCTGCTGCTGCTGCTGCTTAATGTGATGGAAGATAAAGTGGCATTAAAACATCAATCTGACAAGAAACTGTCCTGAAGTACTGAGTAATGAACAGCTAATCAGATGGACTGCATTGATGACTGGTTATTAGTGACAGAAAATATAAAAATGGATGTGTAATACTCCTGATGTCCACTAGAGGCTGGCTCCAAAGAACTCTAATTGACTTCAATTCACAAATGATACATTTATGATACATTTTTTCCACAAGTCATTCTGATGTCACTTCTTCTCAGTGATCTGGTGGGAGGAGTTAGAGGCGGGGTTAGTCTGATTGACAGGTGGTCCATCTGAAAGTCATTAAGGTGATATTAGGCTGAGAGAAGGGGCGGAGTTAGGGGCGGGGTCAGCTTGATTGACAGCACTGAAGTCAAGTTTCATCCACATTCATTGGACAGCATCCTCGGGTTCAAGGGTCAGACCCGTCTCCTCACTCCTTTCATGTCCAAATATGGTCACATCTGGCTCCAAACAACCAACATGGCGACATTCCTTTACCAACGGGTGATGTCATCCATTCTATTCTATTTGAAAGCGTCACTGTAGTGTCACTCTACTTCCTGTCATGTAAAGAAATGTATCCAGCTCACACACTATTGGATAACAGTGATATTCAGTTCATAATCTAGTCTTTAAGAAAATGATCTGCATTTCAAAGTTCATTAATCTGATCTTACATCACCTTCCCACCTCCACCAGAGTGAAAACTTTTGGATGATGACGAGTGGATTTTCCTGTTGGAGAAGCAAACCTCCGGCCTGCTTTGGTCTGCACATCCCGCCTCCTGCACCTCTATATTCTGCCAGCAGGAAAAGCTTGAAATAATAACCCTGTCCAGAAATTTAGAGCCACTCGTGTATCGCACAGCCTTGAGATCTCAGATAATACACAGTCCCCGCAGCAGCCAGACAATAAGCAGGAGATTTGTGATGCTCGTACACTCGGGTGCACAAACCCAAACTGCATCGAAACTGGATAAAAGGAGGATCTTTGAACATTACGACACAGCCCCTTCAAAACGCCGCTCTGGCTGCTACGGTCCATTTTGTGACAGCTGCGAGAACACAGATCTGAGCTTACAAATGAGTGTTTACACTGGTTTGTGGCTCCAGGTGACATCACAGGCTTTTCAATCTCAAGTTGTGAAACAATTAAGACACAAAACTCTCCAACTTTAAAGCTTCTCCATCAGTGAGTCTCCACAAACCATGAAATCAAAGAGCTACATGTACTGTGGAGTCATGCCGAGAGTTAATTTGTTAGAGGAAAGCTCCCCCTAGTGGAGAAATAAATATAACAACACTGCAAAAATAACAGTTTCATTATTTTTAATCAGATTTTTTTCATTTTGTACTTGCATGAGTAAACCAACAAACTATATACACATTTGTCCTTTTGGAGGAAAAAAAATAAAAGTGCATAAATGATGATTAAAAAAGAAATAAATTAACATTAAAGACTTTGACGTGTCTAATGAATTTGTAACTAATGTCAAAACAGTCATACAAAAAAACAGAAGAAATGAACAGGCAATAGTTGGATCAGAGGCTCTGATGTCAAATAAAATAAAAAACATTTGGTCAGTTAAGACAACGCAGATAAAACCTCAATAATAAAACCTTGTGAACCTGGTACAACAAATACAGTAAATCTCAATAAATGCAACATACTGTATTTTACAAAACACTTTATGAATCATACAAAAAGTAAAAGACAAAGAAGTAAAAGGAGAAACATGCTGTGCATTTAGCACTATAGTGTTTTTCTGTAATAGCTTAAAAAATAAAATGCGACTCATGACATTCATTCATTCATCCCACAGCTGCGTAGTCTCTGCATCATCCAGACACAAACTGTCCATTACAATTAGTTTTGCTTAAGGCTTCTGAAAAGTTGCACTATCATGTATTTGCAGTGTTAACTTAAAAAAACAAACAACAACAACCACCCTGAAAGGCTTTAAGGACACTGCTTCTGTCCATGCAGCTGCTCAGCACCACAGCGTCTGTGGCTCACATGAAGGATTCAGGTGCTTCAGTTTTCACGGTTATTGCAACTTTGATTCAGCGGTAAAATGCTAACTCGGATGCACTGCGCGTAATATCCTCAATTTTAACCAGTTTCACCTTGAAAAAAAACAAAAAAAAACGAACTCAGTCGACAGCAGCGTCACAACAATGCAGGAGTCTCTGATCTTAATGAACTTCTGCAGAGAAGCATCGATGCATCTGAACAACAAGTACTTCCTGTTGAAACCTCTTCACCGGACATTAGGAAAATAAAAGCACGGCTCTGCTCTGTTGGAAGTTCCTGATAAACTGTTAATAGAAATAACAAAAATCACATCATGATTGAAATGATCGATGTGGCATAAACACTACAAAAACGGAATATTTGAATGTCATTGTTTATCACGTACTGTTTTATAAAACTATAAATTTACTATCTTTCTTTATTGCATTAATAGCTACATAGATCTATTTGAGTTTTTCTACTCGGCTGCATCATGGATGCAGTTGAGAACATGGGCTCACAAACCTAATGGAGGCTTCATCACAGAACATACATACATACATAATGAGTCTAAATAGGAACCACATAGAGATTATCGCATCCATAGTGTTTTGTCTCTGCTGGTGTACAACAGTAAATATTAAACAACAAAGACCATAACCCACCGGTGTGGTGGGAGCACCCAGAGAGCACAGATCAGCAGAATTTCAAAATAAAGTGAGGAAAACAATGAATGATGAAAGCAATTATGCCTTTAAATAGTTTTTTTTAATATATATATATATATATATATAAGCAAGATTTTTAGGTTTTTAATCCTTTTAATGAGCTACTCTGTATTTTACAGTTTCTAAATATTGGAATGATGATGTGCAAATGAAGCCATGGGATATATCAGCCATGCTTTTCTTTCTACGTTTACACAGCTGCAGAGTTTTTTGCATAGTTAATAAAATACATGCATTAGCGTTTTCATGCAATACTGCATTCCTTAATCATTCTCAGGTTTGTACATCGACGATAAATTTACAAAAGAATTACAGATGAAAGCTGCAGTGAAGCCAGAACAAAATGTGTAAAAATGGAGATTTAACTTTTTCTTGACATTGACATCTTGCTTCAGCTGATTTGCATTGGACTGATACACGAGCAGAACTTCTCTGGTCTGCAGTCGATCACTTTTTGGTGACAAATCGAAGAAATAACGGTCAAGGCAAAATAAGCTACTGATTTACTGAGTTGCATGTTTGGCAGCAGGTTTCTTCTTCTTAAGGATTTAGACTGAAACCGTTGTGTTTCTGAACCAGCATCTAATGTCGTAAAAACACATGAATGATGTTGGCAAATGTGTTTTTTAAGTTCTGTACAGGAAAAAAAAGCCACTTAAAAAGTTTGCTTGGACATGATGTGACCTCAAATGATGACATTTCTACAATATAAACAACACAGTGTGACTCAGATTGTCTGCTGACCCTCGTTTACAACACTCACAAAACCAACAAAGTAAAAATGTCATAAAGTAAAGGAGCATCCCGTCCTAATGCACTGGCTGTGGCTACATGAAAGGATTAACAATCCAACACTGGGTGAGTATTAATGGCACCGTCCAGCTCCAGGACACACACAACACAACCTGATTACAGACTTTTTAAAAACAGGCAAACGAGACAGTGAAGCCAGATCCACATCAAATATTCCTGCTTTGATCCAAAGTGCCGTTCACAGGTTCCTGATAGAGGACGATGTTACAAAGTAGAAAAGAGCAGCTACAGGAAAGAAGCCAGCACATGTGAACAGCAGGGTGTCATTTCTACGACCTGTCACCACCTTGGACTTTAAAAATGTTTTGAGGCTGAGACAACTTCCTAACAAGGACATTACCTCTGTTGATTAAGATTTCTGGATTTTCCTCTAAATATCAGATTTCAGATTTAGATTTCTGATCAAAATTTAGGACTAAACTGCCCCTGGGACCAAATGAATATGCAATTTCTTTGGATTGTTATAGCTACAGAATAAAAATGTAGTGTTTAAACTGTGCACAGGTCGTTTAAATAACACGCTGTTAAAAAACGAGCGGCATTTCCTCTGAAACCATCTGAGAAGCGACCGACAGTGAAACGCTGTAAATCTAAAACTCAAAGATGATGTTAATGCTGAAAGTTTCAATTTCAACAGCGTCGCCAAATTCACTCCTGGACACTCTGCTGGTCTCTAGTATTGCCATTACAGGTGTGGGCGGGGCTACAAGGAGGAAGCATCTCATTAGCTGAGCAGCAGAAGTGCAGCTCTATGAAGAATCTGACGGCTCATGATCAATATTGTGACTCAAGCTGATAAACGTAAGTCTCCAGTGAGGTACCGCGGGTTGTGGCGAACACTGAATTCGACTGAAGTGTCACAGTTGTGAGCATCAGTGGCCTGTTACAGCACCAGGTGGAATAATAAAGGGTCTTCCTGTAAAACGACCCCTGAAACAACATTGAGATGAATTTTACCCTTTTACCATTTCAAGTCTAAGGCCTGTCGACTCTACTTTACGATATGTCTCCAAACCATTAATGATCGGTTATCTATACAAAGTGCGAACACAACATTCCTACTCAGTGATGCTTACAGTAGAAGACGTCCATGTACAGCATTGAAAGGCGCTTAAGATTATTTTCATGTCGCTCGGTAAAAGAAAAGAGAAGAAAAAGGGTTTTTATATATATTCCTTATACTTTCTGTCAATATCTGTACAGACACATCTACATATGTATATTCTTTAGCTTTAAAGGGTTTCATTCCCAAACAGATCATCTCTTTTTACTTAATGTCAATAATAAAATACATTTCTATCAAAACTACTAGTATTAAAAAAAATAAAGTTTTAAAATATTGGAAAACTTTCTCAATTCATCGACCAATTCTTTCTCTTTCTGTTGTGTTTTGGTCCAGGTCCTGCATCATGGATGTGGTGTTTTAATATCTATAATTGATTAGTTCCTGTCGCTCTCCAGATGTAGTGTGTATGAACTTATGAGGTTTGTAATGTCTTTACCTCCATAACTAAACCACCTGTATGACCCTTACTGACCAATACATCTGCTTCATGGAGGAGAGGGGGTTTCACTTTCCAGTCATCAATTTGATTTGGCTCAAAACAATCAATGAAAACTAACCAACGCTGATATTTCGGAATGAAACTCTTCTGCATTTGTGTGAAAACTCGGTTTCAGTATTTGTTGATGTTACAGTTGTGTCTACTTTGCAGTTTCACTGTCACTGCTCATGGAGGAGCAGCAGGATTTAAGCATCGACAGCCAGCTTAGCACAAAAACTGAGTGTGGGTCAGTTCAATGCAGATTTGGTGCAGACTTTAGTGCAGGGGCGTCAAACTGGTGCCATGGAGGCCGAGACCCTGCAGGTTTTCTTTCCAACCATCTCTCCAGCAGCTGATCTCACTGATGAGCTCCTTACCTCAAACTGAAGGAGGTGTTGGTGATTAAAATCACCTGCTTTAGTGACCGGCTGGAACGAAAACCTGCAGTGTCTCAGCCTCCATGGCACCAGTTTGACACCCCTGCTTTAGTGAATATTTGTCAGAGCCTTAATTTTTTTTAAGTAAAAACTGATTTTGAATCAAAGGAAATCCTGTCAGTAAATACAATCAGAGTTAAATGTCATATCGACCCTTCAAACCACCAGTCCAGCTGCTCTACTACACATTCAAATCAAATCGAAGCTGTAAAAGTAACATTACACACTCCTGTAAAAGCTGAACTGGCAGCACACCACACAAGTGCCTGGTAAGCAGATGATGTACAGTACTCAAAGCTGGCTGCCAACATTCAAATCTCAAAGCCAACATATGCATCAAATGCCAGTGTACAAAACCATAACATCAAAACAAGTGTGTGTGGAAAACATCTGGTGCTCACTGAAACTCAGGCACAAAGAAATTAGCTGCATTATGTTTGAAGAGAACGACCACAGACGTATCACTGAGGCCTCTGTGTTGTTCGTGCAGGAGATTGCATGCTGGACGACAGCTTTCGGGAAGACGTCATCCTTTCAAGAGGCTTCTTCCCGTTTGTAGGAGACTTGCAACTTACTTCAGAAGTGGAAGACTTTGACTTGCCCACGTTTAACAGAGTGCGACTGAGGGAGCTGGAGGGCTTGGAAGACTCCTTTGTCTCTGACTTGGTCTCACCTCCGTGAGTCTCTGCAGACCTCTGTGAAGACACTGCGTCTCCGGCCTTTCCACCGTCACCACCCACCTCCTTGGCTTGTCCGTTCTGCTTGCATGTCCTCTCCGAGGCCTTCTTGGCGAGCAGGGAGCTTTTCCCTAAATCAGCCGACCGGCGGCTTTCCCGTTGTCGCAGGGCACTTTTGAAGAAAGACAAGCCTTTCTCCTCAGACTTGCTGCTACGCTGCAGGTCTCTGGTGGACACACTGGGGGAGCGCAGGCTGGTGACGGACGAGCTGCTGCTGGAGCTCCTCACAGATCTCTTCTCGAGCCGGCTGCTTTCTCCACTCTTGGACAGTGAAGAGCGAGCGGCGGCGCTCCCTCGGAGGCTGTCGACCAGCGGACTGGTGTGCATAGAATCTCTGCTGAAGCTCCTCTCCACCATTCGCTTCCGGCTGCTGATGGTGGTCTTGTCGGCGACGCTGGATCCCTTCTTTGCAGTGGGGGAGGGAGAAGCTGAGGACTGAGGCGTGGAGTGGATGCATGGCTTATGCTGTGGCGTAGCCTCCAGAGTCGACTCCTTTGTTTTGGAGGGAGTGCCGCTGGGCGTCGAGGGGTTTTTCTTGGCGTTCACGCTCTTCTCCTTCGTATTGCTGGGCTTTTTGCCCTTCACAGGGGTACTGGAAGACGTCTCAGAAGCGGAGGTCTTGTGGGTTGAGCACAGTCGTTTTTTGGAGGTTTTCTCTTGCTCCACTTTGCTGGAACCCTTGGTGGAGCCTGTGCTTTCTGCCTTTAAGCCAAATCCTCCGATGCTACTCTTACGTTTCTGCTCTTTGGAGGGAGTAGCTTGACTGGGTTGTATGTTTTGGTCTATAGCTGTGATCTGGTTGTTGTTTTCAGTCTTCTTGTCCACTGGAGTGGGAGCCCTGCAGTACATCATGTCCAAAAATCTCTTGTTGTTGTCCTGGTCACTGAAGTTGCTCTCCATCATTGACAAGGGAGTCCTGCTGCCAAAGTATCGCTCGTGTCTACTGTAGCTGCCAAAGCAGGACGTGGAAACCTTGTCGTCGCACGCCTCTCCGATCCTCTCCAGAGGAGGGGAACAGCGAGAGTCCAGGGAGAAGCGTGAGGGGGAGTTGGATCTCATGTGCAGCTTGGCAGAGAGGGACCAGGAAGGCCTGATCCCACTGTCACTGAGGGCGAGGGGGCTGGCGATGGAGGACCTGGAGGACAAGCTCTGACGCTGGATACTTCTCACAAACGGGCGGACGGAGAATCCTCCTAAAAACAGGAAAACATTCAAGATGGATTCTTGAAACTCATAATAAATAATCTCAACACTTTACTGCTGTGCTCCTGTGATGATGATCTCTCACAGAGACAAGAAAAAAATGGCCGTCAACTGTGTATTGATTCAACATTTAATATCCAGGTACTCAAACATAAGAAGTAAAAAAATGACACTACTATTACATTTTGAAGTTTTACCTGAGGTCAGATCTGTGGAGGTTGTTCAATACTAGTTTGTCTTGTTTCATGAAATGTGCATCGTGCCAGTCGGAGCTTGCAGCATGAGATTTCCTCCAATGTTTAAGCGTCATACTACACATGAGCGTGGGAAATGTCTGTGTTTAAATACGTATGCACATGTATCTAATGTGAAAATCTGTGATGTGTGTAATTTACTGTTAAACAGGCTCAAACAGGGAAACAGTCAGTGGGACTTGAACCTGCAGCAACATCAGTATCAATTCACTCAGCAGGTTTCCCACACTGCAGGTCTCACATGTGCACTGGTCCCTGTAAAATCCTTCCTGTTGAAATCATGTAATGTAAGAATTTACATTTGTCAGTTCAAGTGAGGGAGTTTCCGACTTTAAAAAATCCCAGGAGAAGTGGATGTTACCTTTTGATGCCGACATAAATATTGTTAGAAGAGGGATTATTAAATTCTCATACAAATGTTTGTGCAGCCACTTTAGAGGTGAAATACAATAAGCTGCGGTGAAAGCTAAGCTGCCCCTTTGAAGCTCTTCTCTTTCATCGTTCAGATCTTTAATTAAAGCTCTGCCGTGTGTGTGCTTTGTTTTCGACTTAATAAAAAAAATCTTGTGGGTGGATGGACTTGCAAATAGCTTTACCATTACTGTATGAAGAAAAAAAAAATAACAGTGAACTTTGTTTCTGCACAAAATTCAGAATACAAGTCAGTGGACAGAGGTTCAGGTGAATTTAATACCAATGT
Organism: Pseudochromis fuscus; assembly: GCA_900323345.1. Taxonomy (NCBI): domain Eukaryota; kingdom Metazoa; phylum Chordata; class Actinopteri; family Pseudochromidae; genus Pseudochromis; species Pseudochromis fuscus. Next base: position 23,513 of record OOFC01044051.1, on the reverse strand, counting down.
ACATCTACAACCTGATAGATTAGAGGAAACAGGCAGAAGCATCGTCTCACCATCATCCTCACTGCGTTCCCCTGGAAACTCCACGGACTCAGCGAGTGAAGCCAGAGACGTGCGTCTGGACGACGCTCCGGAGGCTAAGCTAGCAGGCCTGCTGCCAGGTAACCTGTTGACCCAGTGGTCACACAGGGAGGAACTGGTGGAGCCTGTGGAGACACAACATCATCAAAAAAGATACGAATATGACATGAATGTGAAGTAAATTACAATGAATAAATAGATGAGCATCTTGATACAGAAGGTGGAAATAAATGCTGACCAGCGACAGAGCTGTTTGCAGACCAGGAGGGGATCGCTGTCCTCCTCTGGTAGAAGAGTATATACGCCGTCTGCTGACACACATCATCATCAGCGACCGGTGAAACCTCGCTGTCATCAAAGCAGTACCACTGACCATCAATGGAGTTTTTGCAGTAAGCTGTGAGCACAGAGCGAGAGGGAGAGAATGAATTACACTTTAAATTCCTCATTTAAATCCCGATAATCTTCACACTTCACCGAACCCTCTGCATTACCAGTGTAGTGGCCTCCGTGCATATTCCCATGATGGTTGCAAACAGCGTACAGGTCGTACAGGTAGTCATCAGGGTTCCTTCCCAGTCCGTAGGACCGTCTCCATGGCGACCAGTGGGAGGGTAGACTCCAGCTGCTCTGGCTCCTCTTCACCACATGAGGCGCCATGTCCATCCCCATCAAAGGGAACCTCACCATGTTCTGCATCTTCACCCTGCGGTCGCCCTCCTGAGGCGACACAGACGCAGGTTAGAGTCAGAAATCCTACTTTTTAATTCAGTTGCAGAGCTTGTATTCTGAGCTTTTGCAGCCAGCACCTAGTGGCCATCGGGGGTATTGCACTTGTTTTGCACTCAGTTGCTTCGTCTGTTTAAAACACCAGATATTTGACACATGCTATCAATAAAAGTTTGACATTCACCAGCAACATTTCCTACAGAGACACCATGCTGCCGTACCTGTCTGAACCTCTTGAGATGCAGGATGAGTACGTCGGGCAGCGTCCACAGGCTGAGTTTAATGCGTCCCTGCTGCAGCTGCTTGCAGTGGGGACAGCGCCAGGCGTCGTCTGGGGCCAGCTGAAACACACACAGTCCAGGAAGCAGCAATCAAGAGCGAGCTCCAACCACACTGCTTATAAAACAGGCCTCACGCAGGATGAGGCCCAGAATTTTCCTCGAGCTTCTCTCTATTCTCCCCCAGAGCAGCTGCAGGCGAGTCAAACCACAATGTCTGCGCTGAGTTTCTAGTTTCTTCCAAACATAGCGTTAGGAGTCAAACACACAGTCGAACCACAGCGAGAGAAAAGCTTTTTGAACTTGAGCAGAAAAATAATAAACCCGCAGGGAGGAGACAAATATGATCTTATACTTCCAACTGTACTCACCACTGGCATGTGCCAGAGCGAAGCTATGATTTATTTTCTGAAGTCAAACTCCTGACAGCGCAGTAATCAATCGACTGAGCATCTGTGTGAGCTTGTGTGTGTGTGCAGCAGTGAAACGTTACCTGCTCCTCTTTAGTGTAGAGCTGGAAACACTGAGCCAGGGTGCAGGCCTGCGGCTGGTGATGTTGCTCTCTGTGCAGATAGACGCTCTCAGCATCGGGGATATACTCCTCCTCGGTGTGTCCAAACAGACTGTGGGAACACCAAGCACACTCATCCATTCAGTCAACAGCACTGTGGGGAGGCTCTGCTGTGACAATGTGGTCAAACTGTTTCCTATGTCAAAGTCACACACTGATGAAGCTAACGTGATGTCACTCAGGAGCTCTGCATCATTAAAGTCACAATGTTTAGAGCCAGATGTGACCATATTTGGATATGAAGGATGCATCAGGAGGAGGGTCTGACCCTTGCAGCTGAGGACACTAGTTGGGCAGAGTTCATGGCTGTTTCTTTTACTTGTTCGTGAACCGTCATCACTCGCAGCCCAAGTCCTGATCCAACTGGACGCACAAATTTAGGAAATGTCAGTGACGTGATAAGTCCTCATCAACACAAAGAGATTTTGGACGTGCATGCTTCGTTAAGGTTGTACTGAAGAGGTGCAGCAGTCTTGCAGCGCCGCACTTGCTCCGTGCATTTGATTTACTTCATACGTGTGTGAATGCGCTCGCCATATTCCACACGTGAGGGAAACTTGATCCCGCTGATCGTCCTCCTTGTGAACACCAACAGTTTTCTTCCCACGACCACAAAACAAACAGCAGACCTGAAGACGCCGTACACCACACTTGTGTCCTCACCAAAACGTGGACATTCATAGAGTTTGTTGTTCATCAACATCCTCTTTATGTACTTATGTGCGGTCTACGGGTGTGAAGTTTCACAGCATGCACTTGTGTGAGTTTGTTGGTGTTTCTGCACATACACTGTACCAGGAAGTACAGCAGGTTGGGACACGACTCACACGGATAAAAAAAAAAGCACAGGGGAAGCACAATTCCTCAGTTCCTGTGTCCAGTTGGGACCGAGGCTTCAACTGCAGCAGGTACCAGGCCTGGAGGTTTAATGAGTCAATAGTAGGCAGACTTGTTTTGAGGCTTTTAAACTAAAACTTTTTAAAAGTCAATATCAAAATAAAAGCCTTCTGGCATTTCAGTGGACCCTTTGTTTTTTACCAGGGCTTTTATTGTGAAATATTTGAAGGACCAGATATTTAATTAATATTCCCCTCTGTCTGTATTTGGGTTTCAGCTTTTATGTGTCCTGCCCCGAGCATTAATATAGAGCCAGCTCTTCAATATCTGCCAGTTTGTATTTGAGGAAATGTGGTAATTGATGAAGATGTGACAGGAATGCAGTTTGTCCATCCCTCACTGCTTCATGCCCAGCAGTGCAGCTGTATTGCTGAAGGCTTTGAACTGCTTCACAATTATTTCTTGCACAAACACGAACTTCATGAGAACCTGAGAGAGTTCACCTGAAGCCAATGACATCAGCAACCAAGTGCCGACACGAAAAACTGAGCCAATAAACTTCAGATGAAGACGTGACTTGTGTTTGTATGTGTGTTAACCATACATCACTATACTTGGCGTCAGCATGAAAATAAGAGCTGACATGTCTGATTGTGTAGGTGGAAGCTCAGACTCTACTGCTCACTTGGCTTAAAACCACAACTGTTTGAAAGAAGCACATCTGTTTGTAGATGAAGAGTTGATTTTTCCAAAGCAAACAGTGTGAAGGGGAAAATGTTGGGAGGTACCTCCATTCAAGAGCTTCTGTAAATCCAGCTTTGTTAAGTCTGAGGTGTTGCTGAGGCTGACAGTCTTTAAGAAACACAACACAAAGCAGACACCGACTGTCGCCGGCAATTTTACTGAAGTGTTGCCGCACAGTCGAGTGTGACAGTTAAAGTTGCAGAGATGTCTCACTCGTGTGTCTGTGGCCGGTTTCCTGTCGCTGTCTGAAGCGACGAGCAGTCACAATAAGTCAGGATCGATTAAGGATCAAAACTCTGCAGCTTCTTTGTGCTGTCAGCTCAACTACTTCCAGGTTTAGTATTTTGTTTGTCTGTGTACGACTGTGTCATCTCGATGGTGCTTCCAGGATAATCCCTCACAGCCAAACCTGCAGCCTGAGTATCAGTGAATGACCTTCAGTAACTGTAATGATGGCTAAGGTAAGTTATTACTATAAGAAGTTCATCCTTACTTCTGTTCACCTTCTGCCAGTTTTGCAGCAAACAGTGCACCCTGGGCCTGCCACTGTTTATCTAATATTCCAACATTGGTTTGAATTGGGTTGAAAGGTTAACATTCGAACTATAATAACCTCTTCAAACCACAGGCTGAGGTGTATTCAAGTGGATTAAACCGACAGCCCTAGTGCACACAGATGTTAAACCTACAGTCAGAACAAACACGCTGCAGACACATCGGACTGACCACAGAAATCCCAAAAATGTCCTGTTTTACTCACTAGTCCTTGGTTTCTTTGTCCCACTCGACCACAATCTTCACATGTGGTGGCCCCCCTTGTCCACAGGACTTGTACGCTCTGTAGTAAAAACATCAGTGGCAAATACAGGAAGTTGTTAAGACAGGTGACATTTTTAAACAGGATCCCTTCATCATGTTACAACCAGCTAATGTGGACAAAACCCACCTAAATAAACCCACTTCTAAGGGTTCAGAGAAAAATAAATATGTTTAGGGTTTGTTAATAATATGACCCTAAAGAAAGAAAGTAACAATTTATAGTCAAAGATACATTAAAATGTCCTGAAAACACCTACTGATCAATCACAGTAATAAAACAACAACTTTGGTTTCCCTTTGATTGCAGCAGCAGTGATGTTATGACTTGTTTTCTTATTGTGAGGTGATGCAGGTTATAAGTCAAACAGGCTAAACTGGCATTTAAACATCAGAGACCTGTTCAGGCAGATCCTCCTCCAGTGAGTGTGTGAGAGCAGAACTGATGGAGGTGTGTGTAGAGGTGAGATTACAGGAGATGTAATTTTAACTTTTACCCAAGATCAAGCCTGATTTACTTTGTGGACATACAGATGTGCAGCTTTGGTTTCTTCACTTCTGACCTTTCACTGACATTAATGCTGAGACTGTTCAGGCATGAATACAAGTGGTCACAGATGATCCAACCTTTAGAAAAAGATTTTGTTTAACCCTTGGTCTGCTGAATTTTGTTTTTAATGCAATGCACCAAATCAGAAATAAACCAAGTCGACACAAACTGGGTCAACTTGTTATGTGCAAAGTGGTAAAAAATAAAACTCGGTTCATGTATTTAGTCTTATGAATCTTCACCACTGACTGACCCTTGTAATTACTGTGTATTTGGACATTGACATATACTCCAGTATGAACACACATCGACTAAAGCAGGTACCATGACCGTAAACATCAGAACTGACCTCTCCACAGTTGGATGACACAGTGGTCGCTCATCTTGGGGAAGGAGGTAGGTGATACCAACAACGCCAACCACCCGGAGGCTGAAAGGTCCAACCTGCACAGGGAGGGAGACAGAAACACAAATCTGTCAACACATCAACAACATCCGAACAGTGACAGAAGGTGATATTATTTCACTGATCCTACAGTTGTTAGAGGCTCATTATTCAAATAAAACTACTGATCTACCAAAGGATTAATTATGCTGAACATTATAAGCATAAACAGATGAAGCCTTCTGGTGTTCATGTTGTCTCAGGGCTGCAAACTGGAGCAGTAACACTGGAAAAGATGTGATGATGACATCCCTGTAACTTTTTCTGAACAGGTGCATTAATATAATATCATTTCTCCTGCTGTCACCATGTTGGTTGTTGTGGAAACCTCTGACTCTGAGGTGCCCTCTCCTGGAGACACACCACAGCCTCCACAGCCACATGAAAGACACACTGAGGATCATTTTACATCCAGTGTAAGACAGACTGTTCGTACCTGAATGTAGACTCCAGGCCTCAGAAGATGTCGCATTTTCTCCAGGATCTCTTTCTGTAGAGCATCCCAGGTCACAGTGCGCTCCATGTACAGTACAAAAGGCAGGCCAAACCTAAAACAAAGAAAAAACACAGAGCTTTATTAGCTGTTTCTTTATTACCGACTATAACAGTGAGGTCATAAAAGAGACGAGCATCTAAGTCCAGAACATAAAATATTCTCAGTACCTCTTTCCCTGGTGGCCAGTGCATGCTCTGTTACACACCAACAGGATCATTTTCTCTGGTCCCAGGTTTTTATTGGGTGATGCAGTTACAGGCGTCATGGCCCCCTGCATGAAAGACGGAGTCCTGCTGATTTCTGCCCCGTACTTCAAGTTGTTATGATTCAGGTTTGCCAGAAGACTTCCTGCAGCAGACAGACAGACAGACAGACACGTCTTAATGGACAAGTGTGAAAAATGCAGAATACATACTGTTATCTACATCTAACATTTGAGGCACCTCTTTTTGTGCGTATGTTTTCCAGTTTGAAGGTCTCAGGTGTCTCAAAGGCAAAGATGGAGTCGCTCTCTTGAATGATGTCGAGATCATCGTCGTCGTCACAAAATGAACGATGGAAGCCGTCGTAGTACATTTCAGTCAAAACAAACTGAAAGCGAAGGGAGATTTAAATTCACTCACATTTTTTAATCCGTGTTTATAGCACACATCTGCACAGAGGGAGAAGCTGAGCTGACATCATGTGATATCGTCTCACTGTGTCAGACCCTGAGAAGCGACAGGAATAGCACCTACCTGGTCCATTGGGATCTTGGTCTCACGTGACACAGCATCTCTGAGGCGATAGACGGTGCTGTTGAGAGGAACAGCAACTCCAATCCTCATACAGTGAGAGTACTTCCCCTGGTAGACCACCGTCACATACAGAGGCCTGGTAAAAAAGGAGGTAACACTGTTTACAGAGCAAGCAGAGATCCTACAGCTTTCAAAACACAGCCTATTTTTATCCTTAATTGATCTCTCATAATGTAAACCAATGGAGTTTTATGTCTCTCTCATAGATTTTTGCTCTCATTATTACATCTCTGTTTACTCCTCATACTGACTCCACCTGCAAATATATACAAATACACACAGCTGCTGTTTAATTACTATGTTTATATATATGGAATAATTTATGTTGAGGGGCTGCGTCGCACATATTGTCCTTTCAATATTGATGTAAACCCAGTTAAATCACAACAGCAAAAACACAAAGTTTGCAGAGTTTCCTTCTTCCCGAGGCCCTGAGTGATCACACTTGTGTTGGTTTTAAACTCCTTCCCACATCCCTGCCAACGCTGGTTATATTCCTCCTGCTGCATCCTCGTAAACATATCAACACACACACACACACACACACACACTCAGTCTGTCCTGCAGTGAAAGGTGTCACCCCATAAGCACAATGTGTTTGCTGAGATTGTTGAGAAAAAAATACACAACAACATGATTGTAATTATTCACAAACATGTAAGAACATGTTAAGTGATCACTCCCTGTCCTGCAGCAGCAGAGCTCAGGAGGGAAACTCACCGTGTGTGAGGCAGCGGGATTGGTAAAGAGATACAGAGGAAGGGATCAAAGGTATTGCTCTGCTTTTGGCAATGAGGGCAGGTAAGGGAAGACCTGTTGAGAGAATATGAAGAGTCTTTATATTTCAGATTAACTGTCAGAAAACAAAGCTTCTGCTGGACATACAGCCTACCTGTACTGAGCCTGAAACAGTTCTTGTACAAATGACCCTGCAGAGAGAGGAGGAGACGGACCCTCTAGGCTCTGGTCATCTTCTTCAATGGGTGGCTACACAAACAGGTTGGATTAGTCTGATTTGCAAGCCAGAAATAAAACTGGTCGATCAGGGTTCATAAGCTACTGACTGAATGCAGCTGGTTTGCAAGATACAGAGTAGCTGAGCAGATGGGGAAGAAATATACAGTTCCTCATCAGAGTCATCCCCCAAATATCATCTAAACTCACCTTAATGGCAGGCCTGCAGTGGGGGTTCACTGTGTTGAGGTCCTCGTGCACTCGGTCCAGCAGCCACAGCAGAAACTCTTGAGCATCGTGCTGAGCGTTGCCTTTAAACTGTGTTGCATTTTTTGACACAGCATTCTGCAACACACAGCATGGTCCAAAAGTTACACAATGCATTAAGGAATCTTTGCATTGTTGAACCTTTTATAGAAGCACACATCCCTCATGTCTAATGAACACAGTACTGCTGACATGATCCTGCTTCAGTCACATCACTCTCACCTTAAAGTCTCTGCTGTGCTGGGGGGTGTACTCAAACGTCCATAACGCCCGCACAAGTCCTGACAGCTGCTCCGTGACTTCTCCCTTGGCCAGAGGACCCTTCTTCTGCAGATGAACACCATTTGTCTTTGGTTTGTCCTCGTCCAGCTCGTCGTCTTTGTAGTGCTCCAAAACGAGGTACTCAGCAAAGAGTTCAGTGTTACTCAGGCACTGCAGAATTGCATTCATGAAGCAGGTGTTCCCGTGGTTCTTCAGACCTGACACTCCAGGAACTCTCTCCCCGGACAGGAACCCTCCCAGGTCTCCATCCTCCATGGGCACATCTTTGCTTCCAGACTTAAAAGTGGAGAATCCTCCATCATCCTTGTCCTCCTCGGTTTGTACCTCAGATCCAAAGTGTGACAGAGCTGTCAGTGTCCTCAGGACTCTGCTCATAAAGCTGCCCACGGAGCGCACGGAGCCTCTCCGGAACAGCTTCTTGCTGAAGCTCGACTTCTTGTCCTTAGTTGCCGCTTTGCAAGACATGATGTCCCCCTCCACTTTCACAGGCGTACAGTAACTCAGACAGATGAGCTGTGCAGAGCCAGAGTCCCCTCACTGACTGCTGCCTGCTGCTCCATCTCTAAACACAGCAATAACGCCAACCTGGTGCGTTAGCTAACCTTAACTAGTAGTAACATTTTGAGGTGACTTCTCAAAGCATGCAGCTGCAAATCTTAATAAATCTACTTTGAAAATAACGTTAGCATACCCTGTTTAAAATACTGCCTCAGGCCAATAACCTAATGGTTTAAAAAACGTAATTCAAACATGGCTCAGCTCAGTAGTTTGTCCCGCAACTTGCTCCGGAGTTACAGTGTTGTTGCGGTTTACTGCCCCGCAGCAACGAATCCACATCGGTTACTGGCTGGAGTGAAAACAGCAGCGTTAGCTAATTTAACCAGAGCTACAGCTAGCTACAATAACAAGAGCAGGACAGACAGGGACAGTCCTCTTCGGCCGACACGTCAAAGTCCACCGGAAGCTGAGAGACCGCCATGGTGTGCAGGCGGTGGTATTCGAGGTGGAGACTCTGTCCGAAATGTGGCTGAGTTCACATTTTTAGCACATTTTTAGGAGGCACATTCGGGCTAAGCTACCAAACAGCAAGATCGTTTTACTTCTTCTTCTTCTTCTGGTTTGAGTTGGAAACAGAGGAATCAGTGAAGAGCTGCAGCACCGCCACCTGCTGGACAGGAGGTGACGTGTGGCTGGAAAATAAAAGTCACTTGTTTACTATTTCTGTTAAGTAATTTACTCCAGAAGCCGAGAAAGGACAAAAATAAATACATTTTTATTTTCTCTGTTAATTTCAGTTGTTTTCTCGAGAAAACAAGCTTTGTTTGTTGGATAATTCATCTTGTTATATAGAAAATAAAGGTTGTTTTCTCATGATCAATTTGTTATTCCCAGAAAAATGAAGGATAATTTCAATTTTTTTCAAGACAACAAATTGATCTGGGGATAAAAAAAAAACAATTATCCTATAAATATATATATATTTTTTCAAAATAAGAAGAAAAATAACTTGAGAGCTCAAGAAAATCCCTGAAATTAAAACACAGAAAATCAAGTGTATTTAATCATGTCATTTTAGGCTTTCCATAAAGTTATCCTTCCTTTTCTCAAGATCAATTTATCTCATTATCTTGGGAAAATGAGCTATAACAAGAAAAATAAATCAAGATCTCCAGAAAACCACTGAAATTAAGTCATTACCACACCAAAACAGAGAAAAAAGTATTCAATTATGTCTTTTTAGGGCCATTTAATGACTAATTTTCAGATTTCAGATTATTTTTATCCTGAATGTCCTCTGACTTCTAGTGTACAGCCCATATGAGGCCACATCAGAGATCCTGCTGGACACTTTCACAGAATCAAAGAAGCACATTTCAGAGCCTTCAGTTTACAAAAGTCCAGGCATCTTCTTTAAATTGTATTAATAACCAACTCAACACCTCAGCATCAGACAACCACAACAAATTAGGATTCTTCAGTTGTATCTTGTCAGTCAAACGTCTCCTCGCCTCCCTGTACAAAGGGCAGTCGAATACAAAATGAAATTCATCTTCAGCAACAACAAGATCACACAAAAACATTGCTCTTCAGGAATCTCATCTGTATCTGTTGAATACACAGGGAGCTTTGCATCCTCTTTAAATGTAAGTGATGCATTAAATCCTCTTCAGTTCAGCTATGTCTTGTTTAAGAGATTCGATTCATTGATCCTTCGATTTCTTGATGTGTTAAAATCTTCATCTTTTCAGTAATTCTTGGCGAAAGATTTTAGCTTTCACTGTATTTCCAGCAGCAGTTTCTAGTTCAATTTGACACATTTATGAATAAACACAGGCTTCATTTCTAACAGCTACATTACTTTAAGGAAGGAAATATACAGATTACTCCCTCACCAGCTCATTACAGGTTGAAGATTATGCTCACAATCATCACTGTACCTTTGTTCTTCATGCAGATACCTTAGCAGAGCGTTAATGATGGCTGCATGTGGAGGTCCTGCTAGTACACATGCTGCTTCACTGTGGTGGCTTCAGGGGCTTCTTGATGCAACTGGGTCGTCATTTATGCTTTTAAATCCATCTGTACTTCTCCTGTTGAGAAAATATGACACTGCTCAGAAAAAGGTCTAATTGAAGCAGCCTCCTGCACTGATGGTTTCTCTTCCACTCAGCACCAATATTCATCTGACTCTCCTCATTTATGATTTTTCTTTCATTTCTGCCTCTGAAACAAAAAGTGCACCTTGTTCCTGCTCAATATACAGATCTATAGGACACTGGCTCCTCCTGTTTCTACACAGATGCACATTCAGAGTCTAATGTACCTGGAGAAGTGAGCTCACATACTTTTTGTTATACGTCATATGTTTTAAATGAGGCAGTAAGATGCCTGATGGAGTCATTTGCAAAGTATCACAGGTTAATCAAACATAACAGTAACAAAATCATAATAAACACTAAAGATGTTTTTTGTCATTTCACTGTTCTGCCTGAAGGGGGCGCAATGAGCATGGGAAAAGAAAAACACAGGAGAGGAGAGAGAGATGGTGTCCACATCTGCAAAGGAATAAATGTGTCTCACTTCCTGTTTTCCTCAATTAAAAAAATAACAAATCAAACTGTTTGCATGTTTGTACATCTACAGCCTAAAACCCAGAGGTGAGTGTTCATGAGATTAAAATCACTCTCTGGTAACATACTCACTGAACTGTGTGCAGTAAACAGTGGCACTGACAGACCTGCCAATGGCACAGATCCATTAAACTAAAAAAATATAAATACTTTCCACCACAGGACTTTACTGAGGTTGCTCAGATGTGTTGTGCTGTTAGTTTGAAGCATCATTATCAGGGTTACACCACAGAGCAGTTTGTGTATCACTGGATACATGTTGTTCCCCAGATGTAATTCTTGATGACAAAGCACTGAAGCAACCTTCTCACTACGACTGGGAGGCTGTGCGTGCGTTTTAAAACTTCATGTTTTGCAGCTGATTTGATACCAGCTCCTCACATGCAGAACAAAGTGGTGAAATCTGAGCGATCCAGGTTTCAGGATCAGATCCACTGTTTGGGGCTGTTAATCTTTTTTTTTTTAACATTTTGTGGAGCGACTGACATGATGAGGAGGTTGTGTTGCTCTGGGCTGATCTGCTGTCGTCTGCTGCTTGTGCATGAACAAGGTATTTAAAAGTAATCCCAAACTTTTATCTGTCACTTCTTCCACTTATGAGGAAGAAGATGACGGGTTGTACCTGCAAAAGTCCCACTATAGTGAGATTAATTAGTACAGGAAGTGTCTGGACCACCTTTGATTGACTGAAGGAAAATAATGATCTGACACAAAACTGGAGTTTATCAAGGAAGACTACATCTATATTTATATAAAATAATAATAATAATAATCATCATAATTTTCTTGATTATGACCAAACATACAAAGTAGGTCTACTGGACTTTGATTTTTTTTTCTTTCTGTTGTCTTTGTTATAACCAAATCCTTCATTTGTTATTTGCCATCAACACTTGAAGCAGTGGCAGCCAGCTGGGGAAGTTCAGTAATGATGTGTCCATGGAAACAAGGCAAAGGGTCACATGTGTCTTATCAGTCAACACAGGAAAAGCCTTCTGCTTGATTTTGGTGAGATTTTAAAATGATGTCAAAACACATCAAAATCAGGAGAAGTCTGCCTTTTTGTTTCCCCTCATTAGTGACTGAGTAAAGCTTTTGATGTCCACATTCAGTCTGTTTTTATTGGATTATTCACCTCCATTCACAGCTCAGCTTAGGAGACAAAATCACCAACATGTCTGAGTTTCTTCTTCTTTTCATATTGAACAAACATTGTGGATTTCATGACCCACACGATGCTCAAGAATTAATTACCAGAGACTTTGAGGACCGTCAGATGTCGAACACTGAACCATTATCTTCTTGAACAATAACCCTCCAGCTGAAGTGCCGTCGTATTGTTTTGACCTTCCTGTGATTGTCAAGAGGCGCCTTTAAAACCTGCTCTGAATTATTTCCAGTGAGACAACAAATTTCACTTTCTGAGCACCATGAAATATTTAAAGTTATATTTGTGATCTGATCACCTCCCTCTGGATCCATGGGTTGCTGCTGTGAGATGGTCCCTGCCTGCACCTCGGGTTATAACCATCACGGGTGAAATAATTTCTACGCTTAGAGAGAAACACCTCACCCTGGCAAGCATATAATTAATGTCCCTGTGCCTATTTAAAGGATCTGTGCACATGCCCTTCTATTCATGTGTCCTAATGAGCAAACAGACAAGTGAGAAAATGCCTGACATGTCCTATAATACAGGGGCGTCCATATCCTGTTTCATCTGCTCAGCCGCAATGAGACACTGTCACAACAACCTGTTTGTTTCACATCAAAAGAAATCATTACTTTGTGTTTCTATTGTTTAAACATGAATCCAAGGTTAATTCATCTGCTGATGTGAAGACAATGATTTCAATCTACTGGCTCCACTGAGTGTGTGTTTGGACACATTTTAAGCCATTGTTCAAGTTTTGGTTTTCATACATAAAAATAAAAATACATTTGTTTTTGGCCTCTTGTCCTTCACCACATTGTTACAAAAAAAAATATTTGCTGTGACTGATCCATGTCTGTCTGTGAGAAATCTCGAATATGTGAGATTATCTTCATGCTGAGTGTGGACAGTGAGACCTGTGACGTCACTAACACGGTGATGTACAGTCAAAGCACCAAATGAGTTAATGAGGCAGAACAAAGAAAAAAAAAAGTACATGAATCTCATTGTGAGTGACAGCTGAATTTGCGTCCCTCCGCCTCTCAGAGGATTTTTCTCGGCGACATCCCTCAGCAACAGTCAAATGATGCCTTCAGGTGCACACCGGAAACTCCAGCTTCGGATTTCAATCAGCTGAGTAACGCAGGTGTTGGAGGAGAATCCCTTCGTACTCAAGAGGATTTGAACTAAATAGTAATAATAATAGTGTAGGTTGATTAAAATCTACCAAGGTTTTTTTTCTTTTACAGTTTTTACAAAAGTACAATTCCTCACCGACGTAAGATGAATGAATGAATGAATGAATGAATGAATAGTTTACTTCGGTTACAATTTGTAGTAAAAACATAAATTATGTGCAATCAGCCAATAAAGAATCACTACAAATACTTACACACAAAGAAAAAATATTTGCACAAAGAAAATAAGAAATAATGAGTTTTGAAGTAAACCCTCACTAAATAAAAAAATCTGAACAAAAGTTTTGCATGGCCAGCTAAAAATCTGTTTTATAAAGACTAAAGTTGTACAAAAATCCTAAAACTTATCTCAACATGTACAATTCAAAATAAAACTGTGACCCAAACACGTACTACCCAAAAACAAAATACTCATACCAACTTTTTACATGAGATGCTCCACTCTGTATGTAACTATGGGATGTAATACACATGATACAGGGATTAAAACATGTATCCTTGTTGTGCAAGGCACAGCAATCTTAACATCAAATTTCACTGACTTTGACACGACATGCACTGTTTGTAACAGTTTACTGTTTATGTTCCCACTAGAAAACATTAACTGAAATTTATCACAACTTTTCTGTATTTTTTAAAATCTAAACATTTACAAAACAGAGGGATAACTTTGTTCCTTGTTTGTATGTGGTGAATCAGTCCAGGTCAGGATTACTACTCACATGTGGAAATGTATGTGTGTAAATTTGAAAACATTTCTACATCTTGACAAATTGTTTTAATAAAATAAAATTAAAAACTATGTTTCAGTTCCAGACACATGTGACTAAATGTTTTGTGTAGATCCAGTGTGATCTGTGAGTTGTAATGTAGCTACATGTACATGATCATGAGGTTGCACTTTTTATTTCTTAAGAAACTTCATCAAACATTTTGTCAAATAATAGTTTATTAAATGTTGTTTTTTTTATAATGTACTTGTTCCTCTTTGCACTAAAACAAAGGGAAACATTTTGCTGTTAATAAATCATTATTCTGTTATTTTGCTGCTCTGACCCACATCAGATCAAACTGGGTTGAATGTGGCTCCTGAACTAAACTGAGTTTGACACCAGTCCCCGACGGTATTCACAGTTTCCACGATTTTACCGTCATGTCGTGTTCGCGATCTTTCCGACAGTTGTGAGGGGCAGTGAAGTATCGCGCACTTCCTATGACCATATTAGGGTGCGCATCGGTGGCACTGGAGCGCAGGATAAAGCATTGGGAAGGACTAAAATGAGCTTTTGTCTGTCGACTATCTCCAGAAAAATATCCAACGTTTGTTTTCACATAAGTTGCGTGCGTCACGGTGCCAGGAGGACGCAGCTCCGCGGCGGCTGCACAGCTCTGATCCACAGCAACTCTGACACACGCAGCAGCAAAAACATCTGACACCGGGAAACTGTCTGCACGCGCAGGTAAGATGAATTGTTCTCCTTGAAGAAATTATAATTCTTTTAAAATCACATCTGGAGACAAATTAAAGCAATAAAAACAATATCCAAGCGCTGCACTGACTCACGCGGGCAGCACTGAGGTGGATGTGCAATTACACCTGTTGATCTGAATTTCCTGCAACTGAAAATAATGTGTGAATATTGTTTGTTTTTTGGTGATAAAGTTGTGTTGATGCGCAGATAAGGTGGAAGTGAAGGATGAAGGAATGTGTGGATGACAAGTGATGGAGCTCGTGAGGATTTACAACGAGCTGCTGCACTTGTTGTGAGAAGAAATATTATAAATGTGTCTCCCATATGGTACAAAAGTTCCCTTCTGTTCATCATACAAATCTGGTTGTTGGGAGTCTGATCAGCAGCTCAAGTTGTCTGAATGTGAAACCAGAAGGCAGACAACAGTGACTGGCACACACTCCACACCCAGCAAGAAGTAAAACCTACAACAGAGCTGCAGCACATCACATCAGAGAGAGACACTGAGGACATGTTTTTTAACTCATACACCCTGGATAAAAATACCCAGAGTCCACTCTCATGTGGTTTTCACCCCTTTATCAGGTGACATACAAAGCTGACTGAGCTCCATACTGTGCTTGAATCAATCTTGTGCTTTGGAGAAGCTATTGGAGGTCTCACACACACACACACACACACACACACACACACACACACACAGAGCTCAGTGCAAAGTATATTTTCCCCCAGTGACAGCAGTATTAATTCTTCACCTGTAATTTACCTGCACTATTTATATTGACAATAATTACATGTGCAGAAGATTAATAAAAAGGATAAAAATGGATTATGTTTCATTATTCATCTCACTCATTAAATTATAGACTGAGAAAGAAAAAAAAAATACTGTTAACAAAAAAATCTGTATCTGAGTATTTCTTTCCTGCAGGAGCTCCCTGGTGCAGGTCAGAGCCTGATTATTATGACTTCATTAGTGATTAATTAATCATCACCTTCTTATTATGATTGGATGCGTGACTCAGAATCTAAAAACACTGCTCCTCCACATTCAAAGTGACATAACAAAGAGCTTATGGTAATGCTGCACAAATATAGTGTTGTGTTTGGAAGTGCACCATTAATTACAGCCTGTGTGAACACTTGTGTGACTTCACAGCGTCGTATTGTGGCTCGCTGTCTTCTGTACATGCAGATTGATGCTTTACTATGGAGTTGGAGCATTATTGCCTCCGGTTACAGACTCAATAGCTGCTATTTTTTGACTGTTTGTGCTGGAGGGTTTTCAGGGGTGACAAAGGACGTATTATGTGTGGTAATAACCAGCGAGGATTTGTGCCATTGTTTTTAAGTTTTGCATTTCAGTGCGTGGCTGTCAGTGGTTTGTGCTGCTTGGCTGTGCCGCAGACAACCTCTTTACAAAAGCTCACAACTGTCAATTCTTGGGATTTTCTCTGGCAATCAATTTCCCAGCCAAAGTGCCTGTCATGTGCCTTGACAACACAGCCTGTGCGAGCTTCTGGGAATAGATGCACTGTGTGTTTTTTAGCTGGATTATGGATCGTGTGGTATCTACAGGTGCATTCACCACAGACCACAGTGATGTCCACACTTTTTTTTATTTTTTACATTCCACTGGAAAAACTCGTTAAAGGTTTGACACCGACGTGACGCTTTGATCCATTTGGCCCGTGTGTCCCCGAGGGGCCGGTGACATAATAGCATTGATAGGCACTGATGAGGCTCTGGGTTCTGTGGTAAAGGTGCTTTTTAAGCCTCAGCAACACTTCAGAATAATCCACTTAGAGTTATGATATGATTGAAATGGCTGATAAATGAAGTTTAGAGGTCAGGATGTCCTCGTCTTCTTTTATTCATTAGCCTCCAGTGTCCTCATGAAAGGAGATGGTGACGTTTCTGCTTTTATTTTGAAGGAATGTGAGATATTAAGTGTTGATTGTAAAAGCTTTTAGTTAATGAAAACAGCACAACTGACTGTGGAGAATGTTTGAAACAGTGTCCATTTATTTGACTTTAATCTTTTGCTTTCTTTAACCTGACGTGTTGTGAGCTCCTGAGTCAGACTGACTGACAGCTGTGGGTTAAACAATGACAGATTGAGACAGTTTGCATGTAAAGATGTCTTCTTATCCAACATATTGTTACAGGTTTGTCTCTATCCAAGCTGTTGTGATTGTTGTGTGTGAACTCTGTGCATATTTCCCTGGGTTAAGGTGAACACATTCACAGGGTTTTTGTTTTCAGCCTAGAATTCCATTTACCTGTATTTACCAGCTCCTTTTCCTCTGCTGTTACCATAGAGACGCTCCATCCCTATCAGCAAGTCGCCTTTGGCTGCCGGGCTCATTGGCTCTCACAGGAGAGAGACACTGGTGAGCAAGTGTTTCCCTGGCATGACTTCGTTACCAATGTAGCGAGAGAGGCATTTACTTGGCTTTGACAGTGTTTCCTTGGCAGCCGGCGCCACACCAATGGTGGCACGTCGACCCGTTTTGTCTCTACGGGTTGACAGCTGAGACAGAGTGAAATCCAGCTGGGAGAAATCCACTCCTATAATTGAAATGAGTTCACCTGGGAGACAGCTGCTCCGCGGCGCTGCTAGCTGTCAACAGTCCACTGTAGTGTACTTGTAGTGGATAGAGTATGACGCCTGAGCAGGTATTCACTGTGACACTATGGTTTCATTATTTTTTTTTCTTTCTTTGTGTTTACCACAGTGAGCAGACATGGCTCAGGTATGTATGGCCTTTTAAAGATGTCATGAACAGAGAGTAACAGTGTTTAACAGAAGTCACCAGTAGAGCGTGAGGCGTTGAACAATTGCTCACTTTACCTGAATGCCGCCGCAGCACAGCTGGAAGCTCCAGACGTTTTTTCCTCTGGGAGACTAATGATTTACAAAATCATATCTCTGATGATATGTGTTCAGGTTTTAATTGCTTGTGTGTGGTGGTTGTTTGGAGTGGATGATTTTCATTGGTGCGATTGTGTGTATGAGACTTCATGGAAAAAAAACAATAACGAATGCTTCACTAACTAATCGGTTTTACAGTTAACGAGGACAATACTGGAATATTTCAAGTTACTGGTTTGGATGCTGAAAGATTTGAATCACATCATCCACAAAATCTGATTGAAGCTTCAGTTTAAACAGTATGGTGTTTCATTAGTGTCAAAAGTATCAGTAACAGTAAAACAACAGTATCCGTCCCCGCGAACCCGCTCCCCTCGCCACTTATAGAGTGATGCTCAAAAAAGAGACCAATGTGGACATGCAAAAAAAGTGTAATACTCCCGACGGCCACTAGATGCTGCCCACAAAAAATTAAAAAAATGTCCTTGGAAGCTGGACCCAAATGCAGACGGGAAGAGGTGGGATGATCAGGTGAACCAAAGGTTTTCAGAATAAAACTCAAACCAAGGTGCTGCAGTGATGGAGAGCAGGAGAAAACTGAATCTGAAACTGAAAAACAATAATCCAACAATCAGGAAACAAACAGCAAACACAGTTTATCCATGAGACCGACATGAAGACAGGGATACGAACAGCTGAGTACACTGATGGTAAATAAGATGGAGACAGAGTATAAATAAAGGAGACAGGTGGACAAGGAGACACAGGTAAAAGTAATTAGGCTGAAAATCAAGAGGGCGAAACAGGAAGTAAAACTCAGCGAGACACACAAGGCAAGAGATCTAACAAAATAAAACAGGAACTACAAGACACACTCAGCAAGACACAGAGACACAAGAGGAAATAATCACTGAAAAATTAATGAAAAATAATATAACTAAAAACACAAGGACTCATCACACATGAAGCATTTTTCCAGATGTCATTGTGACAAATTAAACTAAAGTAAAATCATCTTTTTGTTGAGCTTTTGGTCCAATCATTATTACCGTATTTTCCAGACTATAAGCTGCTACTTTTTTCCGACGCTTGGAACCCTGCAGCTTAAACACTGGTGTTTCTCATGTATCGGCGGCACGAAGCTCGTTAGCTTTTTACAAGCTAGCAAGCTCTGTGCCGCCGATACATTTAGCGTCGTCACATCAGACCCGGTCAGAGTGGACCACATGAAACTGTTGAATAAATTCAATAGCGGCTTATAGACAGGTGCACTCAATAGTCTGGAAAATACGGTAAATAGACAGTCGCTGCAAACACAGATTTATGGATGTGTGTGTTCCCCAATGAAACCAACCCTGAACTGGACTCTCATCCTGATTGGGTAGTGTCCTGGGGTCCAAGGGTCAGACCCGCCTCCTCACTCCTCCTTTGATTTCCAAATATGGTCACTTCTGGCTCCAAACGACCAACATGGCCACAGTTCCTGGCTCCAGAGCGAGTCCTCAAACCAACAGGTGACCTGAGAAATGATGTCAAGAGGAAGGACGTCTCACATCGAGTTGATCTGGTTTTCCACTGTGGATTTCTGAAACACGACTTCGGTTGAACTTCATATTTGTCTGTAGATCGTATAAAATTTGGGAGAATCATGAAGCATCAGGCTGATGAAAGATGCATGACAGGTGATCATATTGTGACAGGTTACAACGCTCCCTTTAACTGTTTCAAAATAAAAGTCTTCTATCAGTGGAAGTGGATCAACATGGTAAAGTTACAACACTCCCTTTAACTGTTTCAAAATAAAAGTCTTCTACCAGTGGAAGTGGATCAACATGTTAAAGTTACAACACTCCCTTTAACTGTTTCAAAATAAAAGTCTTCTACCAGTGGAAGTGGATCAACGTTAAAGTTACAACGCTCCTTTTAACTGTTTCAAAATAAAAGTCTTCTATCAGTGGAAGTGGATCAACATGTTGAAGTTACAACACTGTCTTATTCAAGGTAAAAACGCTCACTTTGTTTAAGTGGCTTGTACTTATTCCTCTGGGTAAACACACACACACACACACACACACACACATGCAGGTGTAAATCAAGCTCCATCACCTTTGACTGACAATTGTGAGTTCACTCCTTATCTTTACCATTTGCAGAAATATAGGAAATCATTACGTGAAGTGGAAACCAGAAATTCCAACAGTTTCCCACATTCAGAGAAACCCACTGATGATATCTGACCGAGAGCGAGTAACGACACTTAAGTCTAACGGAGTAAAGTGCGGGTGCTCCGAGTGGATAACAGATGTCAGCCTCCTGGATCGATAGCAAACTCTCCTTGGGCCCAACTAATGATGCAACTTGTACCAAGAGTTTGTGGAGTGCTGCAAGGCTGAAAACTCACTGCCTGCCTCCCTCTGTGCACACGGCCTTGAGGACCAAATGGCAGCAGTCATACAAGCAAATGTGTTTCATTTTGTGGATCCGTAAGCGGCGTAATTCATAACAGACGACCTTCGGCGGCTCCATCGGAAAAATAGAAAAACACCAAATCAGCGCTGCCTGTGAACGGTCTCCTCCCACAGTCACACCGAGCTAATTGTCCCCGTTACAGTTTGTTAATGACTCTTGTGATTTCTGCTCAGAGAAGAAAAGGCGAACAATCTCCCAGCTCATGGTTCATTTCTTCTTTGTCACATGAATGTGCCGACACTCACTGTCAGCTGTTGAACAGAGTGTCTGTCTGTCTGTCTGTCTGTCTCCTGAAGCAACTTCAATCAAACCGTCCCTTTGTTGTGTCTTTTTTTCATCCTGTCTCCTTTCAC
Source organism: Pseudochromis fuscus (assembly GCA_900323345.1). Taxonomy (NCBI): domain Eukaryota; kingdom Metazoa; phylum Chordata; class Actinopteri; family Pseudochromidae; genus Pseudochromis; species Pseudochromis fuscus. The sequence continues at coordinate 3,017 of OOFC01044051.1, read as the reverse complement.
TGAGACTCACACAAGACTCACAGGTGGAGCCAGTATCTCCTCCAAAGCAGCTTCCCAGTTAAAAAGGAGTAAATTAGGAGCAGCAGAGACAAACATGATTGGATGCTGATGAGGAGACTCTCGGTTCGACATGATGCTTGGCTCTCCTCCTCGGTTGCTAGGCAGATGTGGGAGCATCCTGGAGTGTTTTGCTGTACAAGCTGCTGACATCTGTGTGATTAATGACCTTGCAATCAGATCATTGTCATGATTTTATTTTTTATTTTTTTTGAAATGAAACGTAAATGGCACTTCAGATTGTCGTGCTGCTGCGATGATTGGAAATGAAATGTGAATGTCTGAAAATGTTGCAGCTAATAAACGTGTTGTGTTCTTGTGGGATGTTAGTGACTGACTTTAATATTGAATGGCAAGTATTTTTAGACTCCAACCTTCTGTTGAGATTAAACAGATTAACCAAAGGTAGATGCTACACGTACATGATGAAGCTTCTCGTCTGACATTTGATTTTTTTTTAAAAGGCCACAAAGGGGCCACTTCCTGTCGATTATGTAGCTACACACTCTTCAAATCATTACATTTTACTGTTACAAATAAACATTGCTCTACATTTTCTTCTTTTATTTTATTTCACTTGTCACTGGACTCAGGAGTTTGTCTTCCTCTGTGGCTCTCTCTGTGGGGGAGGCAGTGACAGTGCACAATGTTATTATGAGGTCATATAATTCAGTTTTACTTTAAGAGCATCATGAAGCCAAAATGAGAATTCACTTTGTGGCGAGGGGCTCTGACAATGACCCGCTCCATCTCAGGGAATTGCTTAGCAACATGGAGCCCGTCTCTCTCAGGTCAGGCTCAGTTCTCTAGAGAAAACCTCTCCAAGCAAACGTTGCTTTAGCTTCATGTTTCTGATGCATTAGTCATGTTTCTTTACAAGGTAACATCTGAGGTGGAGGTCCAGGTGAGATAGTGACAGAAACAAGGAAGTGAAAAGATTTTAAAAATACTAATTAATCCAGTTTCTGCAGCTACACACACACACACACACACATCATTCTGGTCACCCGGTGTAACTTTACAATGTGTCTGGTTTTGAGTTTTTTCCTTGACTTTCAGGAGATGAAGACCAGGTGAGATGTAGAGTGTCTGTCTCCACGCCGCCTCTGGCAAAGTGGAAACACCTGCTGTTGATGTGCCTCCGAGCAAAGCGTGTCAGCCTCCCGACTGTTTGAGTGGAGCTGATCCCCTGCTGCCACCTCTCGGCTTTTTTCTTTTTCATGTGGATCTGCATGGACCAGAGACGTGTTGTTAGGTGGAGGGATGAGTCTAAAGTGACCATAGGTGTGAGTGTGGATGGTCAATGGGCTGGACCCCGCCTCTCACCTGGTACCAACTGGGATAAGCTCCAGCAAACTCTCACGACCCAATCTGGATAAAGCGAAGATGAATGAATGTGTCGTGAGTTTCTCCAGGTGCAATTAACACCAGTTAAATGTTTATCGCTTCAGGAAGAAGGTGAAAGTGTAAATCATACGAGCTCAGCTGTAGATTACAACATACTGTGCTTTTGTTGTGGAGGTCGGTGCAGAAATGAATGTACTTCTCTTTAAACCTGGTTCCATTTTCCAGCTGTTTTTACAGGATCTGACTGTGATGGAGCAGGTTTTTTATCCACATGTTCTGTGCAGATCCATTAGGTCCTCTTAGTTTTTACCATGTGCAGGTCTGTGATTCATTTCACAGCTTTTACTCAGTGCTGTTTTCACGTTGTGTTATTTCACTCTTACAGCTGTTTTTGCCATTATGCAGCTCCTGTTCTTGCATATTTTGTACAAAGTGTGTTCCCAAAAATGAGGTTTAATTCACTCTGAGCCGGCCAGACTAAAAAGTGGAAGATAAATTGCACGCTGTGCAGCATGAGTCAGGAGCACAACTTCTGTTGTAATTATGCTAAAGTGCAAGGAGGTGATTATGCAGCTGATTTCTAGGAACAATTAGTTTCATTAATGCAATCGCACAGAAATGAAGTGAGATGCTTTTGGATTCAGTCTCCTAAAATGGAGCTTGTAGATGTGCTCCCTCAGACAGATGCTGGGGTTCAGGGCTGTGACAGTGTTTGCTCTGTGTGTCCTCGCAGTGAAGCATCATGACGACGCTGCTGGACCTGAAGAGTAGTGTGCTGAGGCAGGTGCAGAGGAGCCAGTCGCTGAGGAGTCGAAGAGAGCCGGCTCCCAGCGCCGGCAGCCCCCTCACACACTGTCCTGACCCCTTACCTCGCAGGTGAGTCACTGCTGTGCACACACACACACACACACACACTTCAGGTCTCGAGGCTCTTTTCATGGACAAATCTTTGTGGAGTCGTATTTAACAACTGATCCACCCTGGGTTTCAGCTTTTACTGTTTACCAGATGAAAATGTAAATGATATGATGCTGCATCAGTGTCACTCACAAGTTTGTTTTTCCAGTAGAAATCAGTCAATCAGGCTGGTTTTTAATATATTACTGTTTCTGCTTGATTCAATAATGAGTTTCCTTCTTAGGAAATTAAAAAAAATAATAATGGCCTCACTTAAAAACCAGCAGCACAAGCTCAGAAGAAATGCTTCATGTTAATCATTACTTTTCCGCCGGTCGTCCTGCTGGAGCCACAGGTCACAATTTCTCGTCAACACAGTGTTTTAATTGCACGGCATTTATTGTGGAGTTGTGACTCGCTGTGAGAAAGCCGTTCACAAGCTGCCTCTCCCCCAAGGATGCATCAACCACACCATTACATGCACAGGCAGGCTCTGAGCGCATCGCAAATGCTGCTTTCTTGTATATCAATTTTACACCCCATGGCTCTGATGTCCGAGTGTCTCCTGTGCACAGTTGTTCTGCTGCTTTCACTGGACTGATGAAGACGTCTCTGCTGTGGAAGTGTTTATGGGAAACAAATTTTATTTATGTCAAATACTAAAAATGCAGGGTTTTCCAGGAGCTCATACATGAAAGAAATGCTAAGTATTGAAC
>OOFC01044045.1:0-10030 GCA_900323345.1 Pseudochromis fuscus | reverse complement strand
CGCTTTCCCCGGTCCATTTCCTGTTGTCATGCGGCGTCACATGACGTGTTAGATACGTAACAGACAGGTCCTGGCAGATATCTAAAGTCCGTTTGCAGCCATTGTGTAAAATAAGAGCATCTAGGAACCGATAAGCGGAACTGAAATTATACATTTTTTTATGGGTACCTGGTACTCACTAAATTTAATTTGGTTCCTACCTGGAACCAAATCTCGGTACCCAACCCTAAGTCCCACTAGAGTCATGTTAACAACAGCAGAGGTTGATGTGTCTCCAGAAGATCAACTCTCAGACCAAACTTTCAGATGCAAGATGTTTCTCTTTATTATTTATGATCAGTTGAATTTGTCCTGTTTCAGTTTGAAGCCTTGTTTTCACACTTACAACAATAAAATAATGTTACACTGTTAATATAAACTCAAGACGTCCTTTAACCATTTCAAAATAAAAGCTCACTATTAGTATTTCAGTGGACAAATCCTTCATTTCTTAAAAAGCTTTTATTGTGAAATATTTCCAGCTGCTTTTTGTGATTAATTTACTGACTTTGGCTTTTATTGGTTCATATCGACCACGCCCCAAAATCCATCAGTGCTGTGACGATGTATCTGCAGCGTGAGACTTCTGTCAGAGGATACAAAGAAAAACTCTCATTTTAAACTTTAATTTCATTTATTTTTAAAGTTTTATGTTTGAATTTTAAGTTCTTTTATTTTGTGTACAAACTTCCTGTGAGGAGAAGTTGTCGATCACCTGAAAGTTTTATGTGAAGTTACAGTAAATGTGAGTATTGGTTTTTCTTCATGACCCTTTGATTAGTTTTTGTTTTGTGAAGTTTTTTTACCTCTCCAGTCGGATGTGTCTTCACTGCTGAGAAAAGCCGTGTTGCTGTGTTTGCTGCTTTAAATGATTCATTAAAGTCTTTCCTTGTTGACAGTCGGCTCAGAGATAAAGTGCTTTTAAGTGTTACAGTAAGAACTGCATCAATGTTAGCACCTTTAAATGTCCTGATTTCTAAAAAATACATGATAAACATGTTGAATTATACATTTTTGGTTTATTTTTTTCTGCTGTACTGAAAACCTACAAACACTGACTCCAGATCCAAGGTGCAAACTGAACCCAACTGTGAATTTGGTTTATTTCTGTGATACAATCAGTATTTAAAACCTCCTGTGCATCGTTGGAATAACAAAGTAACTTTGTCCTGATAAGACAACAGCAAACACAGGAAATCATCTGCAGTTTCTCTTTGGGTTGAACAATAAACCAAACAGCTGCAGAGAAGATGAGTATCTACAGAGCTGCACGTCGACGTTTATAAGATAAACTTTGACGTTATCCTGATCGTTTGTACTTTACTCTCAGCCACAAACCTTCCTCCATGTTTTCTACACAAACACTTTTACACTGATGTTTGTTTGTTGTTTTTCTGCAGCTGAACTCAGATGATGACGATTTAAACAAAGGACGAATGTGAGAAAGTATCAGAAACATCATGTTCAGTTGTTGATGGTAGAAAAACAGCAAATCTGATCTGACACTTCAGAGTAAGTCCTAATGTCCAAAATCCAAGTTCTTAAACCAGTCTTAAACCAGTCCAAACCAGTCTTAACCAGTCCAAAATCAATGTTCTTAAAACCAGTCTTAAACCAGTCTTAAACCAGTTCAAAATCAAAGCCCAAAACCAGTCTTTAACCAGTCTTAAACCAGTCCAACACCAGTGTTAAACCAGTCCAAAATCTAAGCCCTAAAACAGTCCAACACTAGTCTTAAACCAGTCCAACACTAGTCTTAAACCAGTCCAACACTAGTCTTAAACCAGTCCAAAATCAAAGTTCTTAAAACCAGTCTTAAACCAGTCCAAAATCAAAGCCCCAAACCAGTCTTTAAACAGTCCAACACCAATGTTAAACCAGTCCAAAATCTAAACCCTAAACCAGTCTTAAACCAGTCCAATATCAAAGATCTTAAAACCAATCTTTAACCAGTCCAAAATCTAAGCCCTAAATCAGTCCAACACCAGTCTTTAACCAGCCCAACACCAGTCTTAAACCAGTCCAAAACCAGTCTTTAACCAGTCCAAAATTAAAAGCCCTAAACCAGTCTTAAACCAGTCTTAACCCAGTCTTGAACCAGCCCAAAACCAGTCTTAAACCAAAATCCGTCTATCCTCTGTACCTGTTTATCCAGTTGGGTTGTGGGGCTGGAGCCTGTCCCAGCTGGCACTGGGAGGGAGGCTGGGTCCACTCTGGACAGATCACCAGTCCATCACAGAGCCACTCCCAGATCAAAACCCTAAACCAGTCAACAACCAGTTTTTAACCAGTCAACAACCACTTCCTGCTCTTTATTTTCATTTCCTGTGTTGTGGTGCTGTAGCTCCGCCCACAGGAAGCTCTAGTGTTATATGATATTTCTGCTGAGTTATCCCTCACAACATCACGTACTGTTCCTTTAATGAACCACTGCTTTCACTTCCTGTTCGTGCTGTAAATAAAACATAAAAGCAGTCGTGTGAGCCACATGTTAAAGTGCTGCCTTTCCATCCCTGCTTGTCTTGGCGTGATTTCATGTGACTTCAGAGAAACAGTTCGACTTCATGATTGATTAACAGGTTGAACTGCAGCAGCAAACAGCTTCATGTAAAACAGCCCGAGTTAGACATGCAGAGCAGCACCGCCGAGCGCTCTGCTGCTCCGGTGAGAGCGCCGGCTTGATTACACCAGTGTTGGACCGGCGGTCACTATCCTCACTGTCACACACACACACACACACACACACACACACACTCGCTGGAGATTCATAATGGACTTCACCCTCCCTGCAGAGACTCTGAAGCAGCAGCAGCAGTTTGTGGGTTTGACCTGATATGCATGTGCAGAACACACACACACACACACATACACACACACACACACACACACACCTCTTTTAAATCCCAAATGCCGTAAAAGTGCAAGCTGCTAATTCAGCCGCTCATGCATACACTTGTCTCATCCCATAAGCAGGGAGTGTGTGACTGAGGGAGTGTGTGTTTTCAAACCTGTGTGTTTCTGCACACACACACACACACGTTCTATAGTCTTTGCATAAGTGCATGGCGGTACACGGCGGTGCACGGCGGCCTGTTCACATTTCACACACGATGTGTCCAACATGGAATCCAACACTTAGTGAAGTTGCCACTGTCACTCAGCGTCCTCTAAATCCCCGGGTGGATTTCCCTGAGGCTGCATTATGGCGCCGCCGGGGGAGGTTTTTCTTGCCTCTCGCTGCCCCTCAGCTGAAATCTTGCAGCGAGGATTTGGGAAGACGCTCGCAGCCGTAAGCCTCATGAAGTTGTCATCTGCAGAAAGAGAAAGAAGAAGTCCTGACACGGTGGATGTCAGGTCTGCTCTCTAAGTATCTTCTCATGAACTGTAGGAAAATACAAACTGAAGTCTAAAAACCTCCCACTGTAGATTTAACCTGCAGGAGATGATCAGACTACCGTATTTTCTGGACTATAAGCCGCTATTGAATGTATTCCAACAGTTTCATGTGGTCCACTCTGACCGGGTCTGATGTAAAGAGGCTAAATGTATCGGCGGCACGGAGCTTGCTAGCTTGTAAAAAGCTAATGAGCTTCGTGCCACCGATACATGAGAAACACCGGTGTTTAAGTTCAAAGCATCGGAAAAAAGTAGCAGCTTATAGTCCAGAAAATACGGTAAATCCTTCTGTTACACAGCAGGACTGAGCTGGAGAATGGCTGCTAGTATTTTCCCGCTCATGATTTTCCCGCCAAAATAAATAATAATATGTTCTCATGGCCTAAAGGCTTTTTAAAAAAATACTTGGCAGGAAAATAACTGAAAACTGTTGTAGTAAATATAATTTTTATTAAAACATCTTAATGAACTCGACTCCCTACATCAGTGTGGTCAACCTGAATGAAAATGTCCTTTTATTTTTTCATTTTTTATAGTTTTTTTTGTGTAGTTTTATATTACAGACACAAATTCAGCCATTTTTTTGTCACTTTAAAAATATTTGTAAGTATTTAAAACAAAGGGACAGTTTGTAAACTTCAAAAGAAAGAAAGTAAAACTTGAAAAAATGCTTCAAAATGTCAGTAGAGCTTTTGTCTGTTTTTGTCTCCTTTTAAATTATTAAAGGGAATTAAAGGAAATCTTTAAACTTAAAGAGAAAAAAATTAGAAACCATATTATTGTGTATTTGTTGCAGTTTAATCTACACACATATTTCTCCGTCTTGTTACCAGTGGGTGTATTTATCCAGCAGATATTTTAAACCCACCTCCTCTCTGCAGTGTTGCTGTTCAGGCTCCGACTTCATTAAACCCACTGTGTAAAACCTCCTGTGCTCCAGTCTCACTCACTTCCTGCTCAGATGTGGAAGTTGTTCATCGCTGCCCCCTGCTGTCTCCTAAAAGATCACACAGTCACTTTGTAGCTCCTCCCCCCCACGATGACTCGGTCCTCACGCTGGGATCGAACGAACGAAGGCGACTTCATGTTGGTGTTGGCTCTCTGTGGGGAACTTCTTCTTCTTTTTTTACGTTGTTATTTTATGACATTCCTCCTGTTGAAGGATGTTAAAGTGTTTTTATAGCGTTCATAAAATGCTAATGCAGCAAAATATCTTCTTCCTAATGGAGCTGCTGGAAGCGTTTAACTGATCCCACCACAGCTGATCTCAGAGGGAACGAAGGGTCGGAGGCCAACACACAGCCAGTTACTGCAAACTGTGTTTATCATTCATTTTATTATTCAAGCCAAACTCCATCAGGCTGCATCTGCTGGTGCAAGATCTACCTGGAAGAAAAACCCAGATCAAGATGTTTTGACAGATGATTACATGTCGGACAAGCCACAGAAAACAACACTGTGTTGTTGTTGTAAAGTATTGTTATTTCAGTCAGGAGGTTTTTTATGGTCTGATCCCATCTCACTCTTGTTGAATTGGATGGATTTACAAAGTTTCCCTTTAATAAAAAAACCCTCAAATTCAGAAGTGAAAGGTTTCTGTCCACTGAAAGGTTTAAAAGCTTTTATTTTGAAGCAGCTTGGAACTGTAAGACTGATCCACTCCTTCCTGTTAGAGACATGAGATCCTGGTACCGTCTGCAGCTCAGACTAATGAAGACCTCAGTCACTGTTTGAATGTTTAAATCTCTCATTATATTTGCATATTTGTTGAGTACTCCTGTCGCAGCTCACTGATGCTGGCTGGGTTGTCATGGTAACATATTGATACTCACATGGTTGGTGATGTTTGCATGATGCCGTTTACCTGAGAACCAAGGTGTTGTGCTGTTACCCCGATGAGTCCATGTGACGGTCAGTGTGCAGGACCCTTCACCAGCTGCTGATGGTTGAACGTGTATTTTAGCATTAGCATGTGAGCTAACGTGAGTACGACTAAGTACAATCCTGAGAACAACAGCTCAGCACAGGGAAAATAAAAATAAGCTCGGGGAGGTGTCGTGGCTCATCCCGGCTGGCAAACTGTGGTCGAGCCAAATGTTGTGAACTAGAACTATTGCTGCTTTATTTGCTCAAGTAAAAAAAGAGACAACAAGCCACAGGAAGCACAAATGAAGTGACAGCTTTGAAACTTAAGAGTGAACTGGAGCAGTCTCCAGAGCGGCGGTGAGTAATGGCTCCATCACAACGTGCAGAGTGTGGGGGGATAACGAGGCGAGCAGCCTGCGGTGCGGCCTGCAGGACCGCTGATGGAGGAGGGCTTCACTTTAATGCTCCTCAAACAACCGCACCGCTCAGTAGGACATGAAATGCAGCTTGACACAAATCAGCCTCTGGTCACTGGTCACCTCCGGTGCCTGAATGTGAGACTGATGTGGTTGGGCCTCCGGCTGTCCTGCAGAGGAGCAGGGTCTCTGTGCAGGATGCTGTAGATGTCACTGCTTCACAGAGGAGGAAACTCACTGCAAACATCAGATCAGAGAGAGAGAGTGGAGCAGATGAAGCTGACATGATGTCATCTGTGTGTGTTCAGGTGTTTCAGGATGAAATCTGATTTTACTGCATCACATGGGGTCAGGAGAGGATGAAAACCTTAGTTACTGAACTACACTGTTATACAATGCATACTTTAATCTTTTCAAAATAAAAGCCCAGCTACTAGCATTCCAGTGGACTTACATCCTCTGCAGTAACACCAGTATACAGAATGGATGAAGCTAACATCAACTGTTGGTTTGTGGACATTTTGGAGCCAGAAGTGACCATATTTGGACATGAGGGGAGGAGTTAGGAGGCGGGTCTGACCTTTGAACTTGAGGACACTGACCAATGTGGATGAGACTGGGAGGTCACTGGTGAATGAGTCTCCAAACCAGCTGTTAACCCTTGGAGACCAGAGCTGTCAATCAGACTAGCCCCGCCCCTAACTCCTCCCACCAGATCTCTGAGAAGAAGAGTTGACTTTATCTGATGACATCAGAATGACTTGTGGAGAAATGTAATGATTGAATATTTCAGGATTGAAGATGAGGATTTTTGAATTGAAGTCAGTTGGATCAGCACCTGGTGGCTGCTGGTGGTATTACACTTTGTTCCACGTCACTGTTCAGACCTATTGGCTACTTCCATCATTAATCTGCAGTGTGTGGTGTCAGGTAAAAGAGACACACTGTCCACTGTCACAGAGATCATCAGGTCGTCTTCATGAGCCAATGCGGGGCCACAGGAGAAACGCCTGAGGACCTACTTCCTGTTTCCTCCCTGTCTAACTCCTCCGCGAGCAGCAGCAGCAGCACCCATCCGAATGATTTAGGTGTTCCTCCGGCGACCTCGACGATAACCTCGGCCCCACCAGGAAGCAATCTGCTGCGTGACCCGAGGCTGTTTAGCCCGAGGGAAGCAGCAGTATATCTCGCCGCTGTCTGCAGGCCCGCCGTCTGCGCGCTTCATATCACCGAAGAGCCGACATGACAGATTCAGGGGGGTACCCGAGGAAACGGCGAGTAAAACAGACAGATCCATCCGCCGGTAAATCCCGCGTTCAGACAGGCCGCCGTCGTTCCAGCAGGCCCGCGCCGTGAGTGGCGTGCAGGAGAAACGCAGTGTGCATCACAACAAATCAATCAGGACGCCGTCGGTCCTGCAGGAAGGATCAGGAAGTTGTGTCCACGATGCTGAGGAGGAAGAGGAGGAGGAGGAGGAGTCGTTGTCTCCACTGAGGGGCTGAGAGCAGACCCTCCTGCTGCTGCTGCACAGACGCTGAGTGACAGTGACAAATGTGTTCGGTAAAGTCTCTGACAATGTCGTGGAAGTAAAGGGCCGCTCCGCTCCCCTCTGCCACTAATTGATACCAGGAAACAGTGAAGTGGACTCAAACTGTCACACAGTGTAGTCGCTGTATGAGGAGACTGGTACCACACATGGATGCTGGGTGCATGTAAATAACTCTGCAGCTCCACCGGGCTCTGGATTCATCTACGAGAGGAGAAGAAGAAGCAGGATGTCATCAGCTGTCACCATCAGGACGGGTGAAGCCAATAATGTAATAACAGCTGATAACGTGATAAATTTGAAATGTAACTGGCCAATAATGTAATAAAAGTTGTGAACCGATAACGTAAGAACTTTTGGCTAATAACGTAATAATTTATTATGTTATTGGCCTGGTAAAAGAAAAAAAACTTTGCAAATGTAATAACTGAGCCAATAACGTAATAAATCATTATTGGCCAAAAGTTCTTACGTTATCGGTTCAGGACTTTTATTACGTTATTGGCTGTTATTACGTTATTGGCTTCACTGTCACACCTTGACCATTTAGCCAGTGTGGGCCGATAGATGAAAGATTTGTTGATTACGCTGGGGTACGTCCACTAGCTTGTGGGTACGTTTTGTATAAGTTAACAACACCCTGAAGCACGCTGGTATACATCGTAGTACGGCGATACTGGGCCTGAATCTACAAAACCTGAGCTGACGTTGCCGTAGTCACATCGCGATTTAAATTTAGGCTGGATATGTAAATATCAGTTTAAAAAAAATATGTTTTTTGTTTGTATTTCTAAAAATACGGGAAAAATCTGTAAAATCAGAGTGAGAGTGGAATTAAACAAACAAGCACGTACATTATTATAATTATTATTATTATTATTATTATTATTATTATTATTATTCAGTAACAGGATTTTTAAATAAATGTAAATACAGTTTTTTCTGTCAATATTTTCTTGCATTAGTTTAAAAAATACAGGAAACATCAATGAAACTAATGAAAATGTGATAAAAATGCTGTTAGTAAAACGCACTTAGTTTTAAGATGTGTCTCTGTTGATCAGATCACAAGTGGACAGCGCTAACGTGACCACATATCTTTTGTAGTGTGAACGTTAACACAAGTGGTCAGCAGGACGGTTTGGAGACACATGTTAAAAACAGGTGTAAACAATGATCCCATCACCTGAGACTCATTTTAAATAAAGTGTGAACAGGTTCCAACAGTACACAGATTTGTTGGTGTGAATGTTTTTCCAATATGTTCCAAGAAACTGCAGAAACAGAAGTTTGTGCAGCGACCTTGAGAAGCCACCTCCTCCCTGTGTGAGGAGCTGCCAGTTACAGATCACTGGGTTTCTGCAGAGCTCTGACTTCAAACAGCTGTGATGTGAAATTAAGAAAACAGACAAAATAATCACCTTTGCACCACATCTTCATCTTCTAGTTGGGTTGAAAGCTCTGAAAATGTTTTTAATAATTCATTAAAAACTATTTCCAAGGTCAGTGCAGAACCCGGGCCACGCTGCAGGTTCACGGTATAGAATAAAAATGTCTAAATATTTCTTAAAGCTTTTACAGAAATATGTAGCTTGCAATCAATAAAACAAGTTTCTATACATCTGAAAACATCAGCAGTGGTTTGTTCACGTTGATAGAAGATGAAAAGGAAGAATTACTTCAAGAAGCAGAGAGAGGAAATAAAAGTTAATGAAGTGAAATGTTTTAAGTCATGAAACCAAAATTTAATAATAAATTCTGTATATTCATCATAGACTGTGTGGAAGCAGATGAAGAAACCTGAAGAAAACTGTAATACCACCAACATCCACCAGGTGCTGCTCCAACTGACTTAAATTCAAACATCATCATCTTCAATCCTGAAATATTCATCAATACATTTCTCCACAAGTCATTCTGATGTCATCAGATAAAGTCAACTCTTCTTCTCAGAGATCTGGGGGGAGGAGTTAGGGGCGGGGTTAGTTTGATTGACAGCTCTGGTCTCCAATGATGTACAGCTGGTTTGGAGGCTTATTCACCAGTGAACTCCAGTCTCAACCACATTGGTCAGTCTCCTCAGGTTCAAAGGTCAGACCCGCCTCCTCACTCCTCCCCTCATGTCCAAATATGGTCACTTCTGGCTCCAAAATGTCCACAAACCAACAGTTGACGTTACCTTCGTCCATCCTGTATACTGGTGTTACTGCAGAGGATGTATGTCCACTGGAATGCTAGTAGCTGGGCTTTTATTTTGAAAAGATTAAAGTATGCATTGTATAACAGTGTAGTTCAGTAGCTGTAAGGTTTTCATCCTCATTAATGATGATGTGCCTTTTGGCAAGACACTGAAACCTATCCTTAGGTTCAAAGGTCGGACCCGCCTCCTGACTCCTCCCTTCATATCCAAATATGGTCACTTCCTGCTCCAAGAAGCCAACATGGCCACGTTCAGTCCACAAACAAACAGGTGATGTCAGGGTGACCATGTCCATCTCTGATGTACAGTCTGTGGCTGACACATTAATACTAACAGTCAGATTAATTTTTTTTTAAATATTATGAATAAAATGTTATTTGTACCTTTGTTGTGCACTAGTTGGAAAAATGTCCAAATCAGAAACACATGTTGAAATAAAAGATCTTATTCAGCACAATAAATTATAGAAGTTGAATGTGTCACACACACACACACACACACACACACACACACACACACACACACACACAGACACACACACACACACACACAACGCACACACACACA
>OOFC01044044.1:0-22818 GCA_900323345.1 Pseudochromis fuscus | reverse complement strand
CACCAGCCTGTCACTCATTTACTCGTCTTCAAAGCCTGAACTTTGCCTCCAGTGTGTGTTACTGAATCACACAGTGAGTGTGTGCACCTTTCGTGGTGTGTTGATCCACGCCAGGTGGGTGAAGTGAGAGTCCACGGACACGCCCACCACCTCACAGTTCACGTCGTGGAACTCGCTGGCCTTGTCGCTGAACGAGATGATCTCTGTCGGACACACGAATGTGCTGCAACAAAACCAATCACAGAGAAACCAGAGTTCAGATTCACACCTTAACCCTGAAAATGGGCTGAGAGAGATTTGGGGGAATTAATAATTCTATTTTCTAGTGTATCTGGGATCAAACGACCTAACTGCACGACTTCTTTCCAACTTCTCCCAGGATACATTTTTCCCACTTTGGGGACATAAATGTAACATTTTCTCCTTTTACTGAAGTTATTCTGTCAACTTCTAACACAGTTCATTGATAAGATCCCAAATTGTGCTACAGTACAAAACAAACATCAACTCCTAGCATGCAAAATATTATTATTATATTATTACAATATAGAAGAATAAAATATGACAAAAGAAATGTGCAGAAAAAAAAACTCAATAATTGCACATTTAGCTTCTTTGTGAACTAAGTTTACATATCAATACTTAATTAATCTTAGACATTTAAGAATAAAATAAAGTGTAATCAATATTTTACACCTTGATATTATCTGAAGAAAACAGAAAAACATGATTTTCTTGAACAAAATAGAATAAATACCAACACATCGTGCATGTCTTTGTGCATGGAGGCTGTTGTTTTGGATTTAAATCCAGATCCTGAGAATATTTTTGAAAGCTGGTATGAAGTCACATGATCTGAGGACTTGATTGTGATTCAAAGTGCACCCACATGACTCCCTGTATCCCCCACAGCTTGTAAAATGACTGCATCCCCCCAGGATGCAGAAACATTTAGAGGGTTAACATCTTACATCACTTAATGTTCACATGTTAATGTCACTTCATGTCCTCGTGCATGGATTATAATCGCTGCACTCGTGTATATACTCACAAATCCAGTGGGTAGAAGAACAGGACGAGGTATTTGCCCTTGAAATCAGCGAGACTCATCTCCTTGAACTCCCCATTGTGGACAGCTGTGGCCTTAAAAGCAGGAGCGGGCTGAGTCACAGCAGGAGTCCATCTGGAGGAGGCTGATACAGGGAAGTCAAACACACTTTATTCATCCTCCTCCAGGAGCTGTGTTCTCTGCCTCTATTACTGCGAGATGCATGTTTTTCTGCTGTAATCCTATGTGACACGACACAGATAGAACTCTGCAACACACACACTGGTTACTTTGTTAAACCAAAGACAGACTGTGTATAGCATGGAGGAAGCTAAGGTGACGTCACCTTGAAGCCAGGAGTTTGGTATGTGAACGTGGCTATGTTGGTTGTTTGGAGCAGAAGTGACCATATTTGGACATGATGGGAGGAGTGAGGAGGCGGGTCTGACCCTTGAACTAGAGGACACTGTCCAATGGGTATGAGACTTGACTTCAGCGGCAGATTCATTGGAGAGGAGACCTGCTAATCAAACTAACCCCACCCCTAAGTCTTCCTCTTTTTGTAGTGTACACACTGAAGGATGTTGGGCTGTTTCTAACCAACATTTTTACCCAATATTGGTTTTTACTCAAATTTTCTTGATTTTATCCAACATTGTATTGTTTGTTTTAGGTAAGTATTATAAAATCAGAGTAAAAAATACAAAATGTTGGATAAAAACAATCAAATATTGGACAAAAAACAGCAAAATTTTACTCAAATTTTGTTGATTATACCCAAAATTAAATTACTTTTACACCAAGTCCTCATTGGAGACCAGACCTGTCAATCAAACTAACCCCGCCCCTAACTCCTCCCCTTCTTTCAGCCTAATTTCACTTCAATGATGAGATAATTTTCAGATGGACCACCTGTCAATCAAACAAACCCCGCCCCTAACTCCTCCCACCAGATGACTGAGAAGAAGAGTTGACTTTATCTACTGACATCAGAATGACTTGTGGAAAACGTGTAGCCAGCATCTAGTGGCCATTGGTGGTATTGCACTTTTTTGCACTTATGCATTGGCTTCATTTTTGACACTCAGTTGCTTCGTCCACTTCTATAAACAGTCTGAACACTGCTGCCCTCTTGTGGTGAAACACTATCTTGTTAAAACATCAGCCCATTATCCATCCAGCCTCTATTCCCACTTATCCAATTGCATCGTGAGGAGGGGGTGGAGCCTATCCCAGCTGGCGTGGTTTATTACTCTGAATAGCAAATACTTATTTTCATAGATTCTTCTCACTGGTTTCATGAATAATCCATTTATAGTTCGAGCTAAAATCAAGATAAAATAAAATCTGCATGTGAACGTACCGGTGGAGAAGCAGGAACTCTGCAGTGCAGGGGCAGTGAGGACTCTGGCATGGTGACCTCCTGCCACTTTAAACCCTCCTGCTGCAACCTGGGCCTGAAAGAAACACAAGAGTTCAACATCCACAAAAATCACTCAGTTTGTTACATAGAAGTGTGTCCTTCACTAAGACGTAGTAAAAATCCATTAAAACATTCGTCCTCCATGCAGGAAAAAGACTTCTTTCACTAATATTTTTTATATTTTCCTTTCATTGCTGCCACTTCAGAGTCTGATGAACCAAAGTAACGATGGTGATTAATGCAACATGCTCCAGCACTCAGCAAGGTCCTTCACAAATACTGGAAATTAAGCAAACGTTTTACATTTGTAGAAAGAAATATCACCAATTCCTCTTTTAATCTGAGAGGAGCATACTATTATATCTCCACAGAATATAGTTAGAATACATTTACAACACTAACAGACAGCCACAACCTTTCAATAATGCATGAACTACTTACTACAACTTTTTTTCCACACAAGTTATGAATAATTTAACTGGAATTAGTTTTGTCATTATGTTTGTGTGTTTTGGAGGCACTTGGGGAAAGATGCTCCCCTGTGCTGTAATGATCCTGGTATCATAGCAACAGGCTCCACCTTCACGTGAGAGAAGTATTTTTTTATATTTTATTTAAAGCTTGTTTTTAGCCGAGATCGCAAAGACCACTTGGAAAAATGCTCTCGTTAGTGAGAGACGATGCTGCTTTCAGTGGAAGATGAAAGTCAAACGCTCGCGGTCACGCCCCCGAACAGTGATGTCACAGCAGGTGGTTTTAATCAGCTGGAACTCACCCGCTGAGATGATACTAACTGCTGTTACTAACGAGCATAGAGGCGAACCTCAGACGGAAACAACACGCTGTCCTGCAGATATGAAGTGCAATGAGAAAGTGTGGGGGTGAAGGAAATATTGAAAATACTAAAAATCACAAGTGTTTCTGCTAAATATCAAAATCCTCACAGTGCTGGTGCTGCCTCATGTTTATTGATCATTATTTACTTTATCATGCTAGAAAGGACACAGGCATTACTTTATTAACAATAATAATAAGCTCAATATTACTGTTACAACTTACAGGTGGCTATTTCAGGAGATACTAAATGGTTCATCTTTGTGCTGCTGTGTTTATGTCATAGACTGTATGTAGAAATGGATGCAACAACCGAGCCTCAAATATAAACCCAATGTGGAGGAAGAAATAAGTGCAATACCCCCAATGGCCACTAGATGCTGGCTCCAAAAACCTCCAATTGACTTCAATTCAAAAATCCTCATTTTCAATCCTGAAATACTCAGTCAGTACATTTTTCTACAAGTTATTCTGATGTCATGTTTTTGCATTTTGTATTGTTGCTGTGACAACAAAAAAAGCCAAATGAGATTAATAAAGTTTATCTTATCCTAAGATTTAGGGGTGAGGTTAGCTTGATTGACACCTCTGGCCTCCAATTAAACTAGACCTTTTAAACTAAACACACACATTGGTCAGTGTGCTCAGGTGTAATGGTCAGACCCGCCTCCTCACTCCTCCCTTCATATCCAAATATGGTCACTTCTGGCTCCAAACAACCAACATACTGACCTTCAAATACCACTCTCCTGGCGTCCACAAACTAACACATGACATGATGTAAATACAATATTTATGCTTTCTTCAACCTCATAACACCTAAAAATAAAAATAAAAATTTGCATATGTGCAGTTAAATCCACTAGCAGTGGCTGTATTCTACTTATCCATTCAGGATTTTATTAAAATCAAAGCACCATGGTTTTTACTAAGATATGTAGTCACCAAAATAAAAATATTACGCTCACTGGTCCTTCCTAACTTACATGTTTCTGTGACATTTTATTATGAAAGGCCACAGGTGTAACTATTATTATAGTGAGAATAACATTATTACCCAGCCTAGCTAATTTTGTTGTTTCTATTATTTAAATTTTAAAAAGAGTATTTAAAATACCAATATAATGTATATATAAATATTTTTAGAGTATTTCATATCCAACATGTCGGTCTCCACGAGCAGACGCGGACCAGAGGTTGGGCACCACACTGTTTCCAATGTGCGACACACACGACGTGACAGCGGCTCGGTGCTCAGGGGAATTAATAATCGATACCTGCTGTAGATATTGATAATTTACTCATCAATGATCTTGACATGAGGAGACACGGTGCAGGCGACACACATGAACTTGTGTTATGAAGTTATACTCACAGAGGTCCTGAGTAGTCTCCCGATGGTGGCTGCCATCTTGGATTATGTCACTGAACAGGTTTACTGCGTCATTTACGCACGTGCTCAAACCTAAGGAAAATAAATCGATATAAAACTTAAACGATATTCTGGTAGCGTCACTTTTGGTGAATTGGAGTCTACACATAGAGACTGTGAGAAATTATATCCTGGAAATAAAATACAAAATAAAATAGAAGTTGTGCTGCGTTCAGGTGCTCTGAAGAAATTGGAAAAAATATATTTGGTGTCTCGTTGACGATATAAACACATTACACATGGTGTTATGCTACATTGCTGCATTTTATAACTATCTCATTAATATGTTTGTGTATGCATTTAGTAACAGGTGTTCTCTGTTTAACAGACTGAACATAACTGAGAGTGTGGCGTGATAGAAAACGCCATTTTGGATATTTCCGATATTATTGAATGCAACATGTTCAAGCGCACCGGGAACACATGATCAAACGCGGAAGTAGTTTCTGAATAGAACTTGACCTCAAAAGTATGAGAAACGCATGCTGCTAGGAGACTGTGATTTTATTTTAATTAGTTTAATTTTTGAAAAGTAAATGTTGTCGCTGTTCTGATGGATCCTAATCTGTGGTACTGGAAAACACAGGGGCAGGTAAGAGAATTTAAACATGCGCAGTATCAGCACTGATGTCAGTTACAATGAAACTGTCTCTGTATTTTTATTATTTATAATTTAGTGATCATTTAACCGTTCCTCTCTTACAGTCTTTTGTCAGTCGCCTGCGGATCTGGGTTAATCTGCTTGATCCAACACTCCTGCTCTCCTCTAAAGTAAGTAGCAGCCTCTGTGATAATCTGATGCTGTAGAAAACACCTGATGTTTAACTGTGTTTCTCCTCAGCCTGAAATAATAAAGGCTCACTCTCTTCTGGGAGGTGGAGAGGAGCTGCATGAAAAGGTCAGATCATGTTTAAGAAGCTTAAATCCACACAGTCAGTCCTCATCGTGAACCTGCTGCAGATTGTTGTACGAGTCTTTGTTGTGTTTCTTCTTGTAGGATGAAACTGCACAGACCCTCGCACTTGTAAGTTTCACAAGGATTCATCACTAAGCGGGTCAGATCAAGCCAAAGTTAACATCAATGTCAAAATATAAAATTACACCCATCATTTCTCAAATAGGCTCATTTTTTAGCTTAAGGACTCTTGTTTATGGAATTCCTTTTAAAATTGCAAAACCATTTCTAGACAAACAACAGAGATTCAAAGTCTATTGATTGATATTAATTGACGATACTAAAAGATTGAATTATGCAAATAGAGCATATGTTAAAACCAAAAAGTTTTTAAATATCTAAGCCGGCATATTTCAGAAGATTTTCAGTTTTCACTTTCAATCAGATTTCACTTCAACCTTTTGTATAAACATCAGTAATTATCAAGTGTTACTGTAACAACTGATAAACCCCTGTCCCTGTTTTCACATGTTTATTAGAAATCTATTTTTACCAATGTGTGTTCATAATGTGTGGTGAACAGATGATGTGTTTGTTCACAGTCGTCCATCCACGCTGACTCTGGAGCTCCTCTTCCACTAATTTTCCGCCCTCCAGGTAACAGCAGTAAGATGTAGGCATTAAAAATACTTGACAGATTTCATCCACCATTAAAATGATTTTTAAACCATTGTTATCGAAACTGTACAGACAGGTGATGGCAGTGTTTGTCTTGAAGTCTAAGGTTATTTTATAATAACGTGTCTGATGAAGAGATGCTGAAACCTTCTCATCTGTTGTTTCCTTCACAGCGTTGCTTCCATTGGCAGCACCTTTGGTATGTGTGTCAGAAATCTACATTTTATTAGAATAGTATTGGTCTTTATTGTCATTAGTACAGCACATGGGTATTTGTGCACGTTGCTTTTTGAGTCTTTTTACAAAAGACTCACTGGACTAACTGCACGTTGGGTTAAGATGTCAAATGTGTTATTACTCCACATTTTGTCACGTTTATCCACTGATTTATGATTTTGACTGAACATTCAGTGGATTTTATCTTGACACTTTCCAGTATTTTATTGTTTATATTGAATATTTTGTGGTTTTTACCCATTGCTGTGAAAAACACCCAAATTAAATGAACCCAACATCTATTTAGTCCAACATTCACCCAGTTCAACACGGGATTATTTAGGGTGTGAAAATAAATGAATATGAATGTAAAGAGTGTTTCCACCTGGAATATTGGACAGCTGAATTTGTGTTATGATTTCAGCAAACTGGATTTTTTCTTGTGTCTTCTTCTATGATGAGGAACGTCTTTCCTTCAGGTGGTTGGCAGCCTTTTGCCGCACAACACCGTCAAAGCTGCTGTGTTCTGGCAGGTAATGAAACCAATTTATCACATGACTTAAAATATATTACACATGGTCAAAGTGTTATTAATGATACATGTTAAAAATGTTTTCTTTTAGTCTTTGCTGCAGAATTACTACGCTGGGTTCAACCGTGCAAACGGGAATTCTTCACTGGAGGAGGTGACGTGTTTTTAAAAGCTACTGATGGCACAAAATTCAACTGAAATCTACAATTTACCGTATTTTCTGGACTATGAGCGCACCTGTCTACAAGCTGCTATTGAATTTATTCAAACAGTTTCATGTGGTCCACTCTGACCGGGTCTGATGTGACGAGGCTAAATGTATCGGCGGCAAAAAGCTTGCTAGCTTGTAAAAAGCTAACGAGCTTCATGCCACCGATACATGAGAAACACCGGTGTTTAAGCCGCAGGGTCCAAAACGTCGGAAAAAAGTAGTGGCTTATAGTCCAGAAAATACGGTATCCACATATTAAACTAGAAGAGGCATTTTCTGAAGAAATATGTGTGAAAGCTGAAATAATTTCACAAGAATTACTTGAAAATGCTCAAGAAAAAGTAAACACAATAGAAGTAGAGAAAGTAGTGAAGTCAACATGGTAGAAGTTGGAAAACAGAAAATGTAGAGAAAGTAAAGGAGTAGAAATAAAGAAGTACAAAAGCAGAAGAAAGTAGAAATATAGTAGAAGTTTATGGAAGTAGTTACAGTTCAAAGTCTGAGTCAGTTGAAGAGGAAATGAAGGTTTTCTCCTTTCACTACTATAGAAGTAAAAGTAGAACGTCTTAAAAAGTAGAATCTGAACATGGAAGAAGTCATAACAATAAAGATGAGGATCTGAGATGCTCTGGTTAATCTTTGTCTGCAGCCCGTCCTCTGTCTTCACCTCAGTGTCTCTGTCTTTATCTCTCGCCAACAGATAAGCAAGTCGTCCATGAAGCCGCTGGTGGTGTTTGCTGGAACCGTCTCCATCACAACATGTGCAGGGGTGTGTGCGAGCTGATTGTGTCCTGATGGTAACTGTAACATTTGGAGTCAAGCTTCACTTTAGAAAAACTCCAAAGTGAGGTTGTTTGTCTCTCTGAGCGACACAGAGACACAAACGCTCTTCATCCCTCACAGGGTAGATCAGTGGGATGCTCTCACGATGGGTTTAACCACCAAACACATGAAACCAGCTGCAGGTCAGTCACAATGAGTCGACACAGACCAGGAGCAGAACACAGTGTGGTTCAAGATGGTCCAGGTTTAAGATGTCTACTCTGGCTGCCTGTTAGTTTTATTATAGGATCAATGAAGTATTTTAGCTGCTGATGCTGCTTTCAGCCATCACACCAAGACAGAGGAGAGGAAACACTGAGACTTTCAAAATAAAGACCCATCTCTTCAGCTTTTATGTACACTGTAGTAAATGTTGGGTCAAACTAACTACATGCTGGGTAAATTAAATCCAATAAAATGGGCAGAGATGCATGAAGCATAAAAATAATAAAATCTTGCAATGAAAAATAAAATCTTCAATAAAAATTAAATTAAATTATTGAGTAAAAACAACTAAATATTGGTAAATTTTTCTGGGTTAAATGACAAATGTCCTGTAGTTAGTCCAGTACATTTATTAAAGTCTATTTTTTTAAATAATTATTTTAATGTTTTACATTTATTCTAATCTAGTTTTACCTTTTTTATTGATCTTTTATGACTTGTCCTGCCAACAGTGACCAGTCACTGTTGTCCACATGTGAAAGTGTCCTCTGAATGATTTGAGTTGTCTTATGGCACCAGACAATTGGCTGCTTTGTTACATTGTTACAAACAGAACTTCACTGTGTGTGATTATGTTACAAAGTAGAGATTTAGATTTTACTGAACTGCTTGTTTTTAATTTTTAATGCTTTTATTTTGACTCTTTGGCTGTGAATTTGACTGAAAGATGCCTTATAGATAAAGTTTTATTGATTAATTGATTGATTCTGTTCCAGGTCATTCCTCAGATTATCATTAACCGACTCAATGTGTGGAGTCCACCCGTCCAGACCTTCCTCAGGTCAATATTACCAATCCCACTGAGCGGTCAGTTCTTTATTCTGATATTAATATAAACACTAATGTAGATAAATCCACTCCCACACACACACACACACACACACACATGATAAAATGTCCTTTTCCTAACATGTGGTGTATCCAGCGGCTGTGGCCTCCCTCAGTGTGTTCATGGTCAGAAGTGACGAGTCAGAAAAAGGGATCCGAGTGTTTGATGACAGTGGAAAACCTGTGGGGATTTCTAAAGCAGCCGGAGAAAAGGTTTCTAAAAACTGACAAAAATATATATTATTTTGTGAATAGAAAACTTTCAGTATTGAGTTTTTCTTCTTGTTTTTTTTCACCAGGCTGTGAGAGAAACAGCTTTGTCCAGAGCTGCACTGTTCAGTACAACTGCTGCTGTTCCCAATCTGCTGGTTTTACTCTTAGAGAGGTGAGTGTCTGGTACATTTACCTGGAAACTACAGACTGTGGAGAAATGGACGAAGCAACAGCAAGAAAATGCAATACCACCGATGACCACTAGATGCTGCTCTAATTCACTTCAGTACAATACAATAGGCTCTTCTGTTGTCATATATGATGTCGAACTGAATATGTTCGGATATAACACATATGTATGATGTCACCTGTGATGTCTTTATACATTTGTTTACATTTTGTCAAGTAAATAATTAACTGAGAGAAAACAATAAATATGTAGAGTCTCCAAGGACGTCCTATAGGCAACTGCAGGCAGAGCTACAACTGTCCAATGAGTCTCATCCTCATTGGACAGTGTCCTCAGGTTCAAGGGTCAGCCCCGCCTCCTCTCTCCTCCTTTCATATCCAAATATGGTCACTTCCTGCTCCAAACAACCAACATGGCCACGTTCAAGTACTAAAATACTGAGTCCACAAACCAGCAGGTGGTGTCATGTCAGCTTCGTCCATTTCTAAACAGTCTGTGGTTCAATCCCAGCCTCCTTCTCAAGGTTGATGACACAGATTCATTTATTTATTTATTTATTGTGCAGGACGAGATTTTTCCAGAGGAACTCTCTGCTGGTCACTCCTTTCCGTTACATGAGCATGGGGATGGTCCTCAGCCTGATGATCCCCGTCTCACTCAGTCTCTTTCCACAACTGGGGACGGTGAGAGTCAAACTCCTGCTGTTTGATGTTTTTCATGCAATGACCTGGACTGATCCTGACCTTGTTTCACAGATCAAGAAGGAGAAGCTGGAGGCGGAGCTTCAGGCCAGAGCGGCCAGCGGGCAGCTTTACTACCACAGAGGACTCTGAGGACAGATGTCAAGCAGTCGATACAGAATCAACCCAAACGCCTTCATCACAGTGGAGGATGTACAGTGTTCATAGTGTGTTTAAAACATTAATAAAAACCCAAGAAGCTACTTTTTGATAGTAAATTTATTTAGCTGTATTCATAGGTAGCAAATATTATTACATCAGTTCATGAAAATACATTTTTAAAGTTACACCAGCGTCCCTGTGTCTTATCTGAGCTACTGAGGCACAAAACCATGTGGTGGGAAATAAAGGATAAGTACACATTAATAATAATAAAAAAACAGAACAGTATAAATCAACATGGAGGCAGCGATCGTTAACTAATGAGGAACCTTTTTAGAAAACGGTGTTGGAGAAGCCTCTGGTTCAGTTTTTAGTAAAATACAAAATGAATTTGTTAAAATAAAAACCTGTTGTGCAACGTGTGTGCAGCTGTAATCCAGTAACCATCAGCTAGCTCGGTTTTAACAAGAAGTTCTCGTCATGTTCGGAGTGATAAACACGTATGAAAGTGCAGCTCTGGAAAACACACCATTAATTAAAAAGTGTCGAGTCATTGGTCACAACATCAGAGACAGAAGCTTTAGCTGCTTATTGTCCACGACTAATGTTAAAGGAGGAGACTCGGATTATTTTGTAGTTTTTGTGTCGTCGACAAATTCCACGAAAAGACCAACAACCATGTTTACAACTGTGCTAACATCGCCCGCTGGATTTGAAACCAGGTACTTGAACGTGGCCATGTTGGTTGTTTGGAACCAGAAGTGACCATATTTGGATATAAAGGGAGGAGAGAGGAGGCGGGGCTGACCCTTGAACCTGAGGATGCTGCACAATGTGGATGAGACTGGAGTTCTGTTGTCATGGCGACCGGGTTTCTTCAGCATCCTCTGAAGGGTTCTGATCTATTCTGGATTCTGTCGACTATAAAAACTCATCAAGTGTTTCCAAACTGATCCTTTAATGTATGATCCTGGTGTTAGTACAAGAGTCACCTCACGTATCAGCACAATAAAACACAATCTGATGCTAGTGACACTTTCCTTTCTCTCATTGAGACGAGTGGACAGTAATTACCCCGACACACACTGTGCTGCTGCCCGTAAAAACTAAACAGGTTCATATCCTCAGGAGTTGCTCGGCAGCTGCCAAATGAAAGAGGAAGTTCTCCGTCGCCGCGGGGAAATGATGCTGCTTTAAACCCTCCAGTGTAATTTTAGAGTCTTCACACTGGTCGGCCAGCGCCACCAGGTTGGCGAGGATCTCTTTAGTCTTCACAGAAATGTCCTGTAAGCAGAACACAACAGAATAACTTTATTGTCACTGCACAAGTATGACGATGTTAAAAATGATAACAGAAATGAGCCTATATGATGTCAGAGCATCTTAACCAATCACAAAACTGGGAGGATTCTTCTGATTGGTTGAAATGCTCTGACATCATATAGGCTCATCACGTGGAAGCTACACATAGTGAATTATACTCAGACTGTTTATAGAGTGGACGACGCTAATGTGACATCACCAGGTGGTTCTGATCCAGGAGTTTGGTATCTGGACATGGCCATGTTGGTTGTTTGGAACCAGAAGTGACCATATTTGGATATGAAGGGGGAGTGAGGAGGCGGGTCCAATGTGGATGAGACTGGAGTTCAGGTCTGATCTCATTGGAGACCAGACCTATTGACTAAACTAACCCCGCCCTAACTCCTCCCCTTCTCTCAGCCTAATATCTCCTTAATGATGAGATGATTTTCAGATGGACCACCTGTCAATCAGACTAGCCCCGCCTCTAACTCCTCCCACCACTGAGAAGCGTTGACTTTATCTAATGACATCAGAATGACTTGAGGAGAAATGTATTGATTATTTCAGGATTGAAAATGAGGATTTTTGAATTGATGTCAGCTGGAGCAGCACCTAGTGGCTGTTGGTGGTATTACACTTTTTTTTTTTTTTTTTTTTTTTTTTTTTAACAACAGTTGCTTTATCCATTCACACACAGTCTGTGGCTCTCACCTTGATCACCTGACTGTCCGACCTCTCAGCATCCTCCGCAGACTGGACGATGAGTTGTCCTATGTCCTTGTGCAGCTTCCCCATCGCCATGGCCTCTGTGGTGAAACACCGAGCGTCAGTCTGAGGGATCACAGAGCTCTCAGGAAACATATTGCTTTCTCTTTGAACACTCTGTACCTTTGGCTCCCTGGGAGACAGTGATGACGCTGTCTGGGAGGTTCACAAACACATCAAACAAGTCCGATCTGTTGCTGACTTCTGGGTCGACAAATCCCGCTAAGTACCCTGTGGAGAGAACCAACATATTGCTGTGTAAATAATTCATTTTCACACCATCAGATCCCGCCGATCGCGGTGCAGATGGTGGCTAATCTCCAACCGTGTGGTGGAGACAGCGCACAAAGGGTTTTATGTTAATTAGACAAACAAACCAGAGAGCAGGCTCACCCGGGCATTTCTTTAAATCCTCCAGCTCGGCGTCGGTCAGGTGGACATACGGGTGCAGGATGGACCAGTCCTTCCTGTGCCACGTCAGAGCCGGCAGGACTCTGAGGGTTCACGGGGTCAAGGGTTACTCACACACCAGAATACGTCAAAAAGAAGAAGTGAAAGTTTTAAATTCACCTTGTAAACTCCAGTAGCGCTTCAATCCGAGGGTGGTGGACGACGATCCTCTTCTTCAGCATCAGGGCCGTGTACAGGATGATGGTCTCCATCCCAAACTGAGACACCACATCTGAGACACAGCACAAACATGATGGGAAACTGGACAAGCAGCTTTTATCTGTGGAGGTGTTTCTGCTGCGACATTTTTATAAACCACTGACAGTTTGTGCTGCTGAGTTTTGCTACTAAATTCCAGCTTTCGAGGGTTAAATGTCACACAGATGATATTTTTCACAGTTTGATGGCTGCAGTTACTTATAGGAGACTTTAAAATCCAATTAGTAACTATTTTTACTATCAATTAATCCTATTTTCCTGATATTCAATTAATAATTTACTCTAAAAAAATGTAAACAAAGTGTATAAAAAGGCCCAGTTCCTCTCAGCTCAAGGTGACATCATACAAATGTGTTTTATCTTACTAACAGTCTCCAAGCATATTAGGTTTACATCATATATATCAACTAAAAAAACAAAAATAATTGACTGAAACCACTAATAAAACATTTCACCCTCCTGTTATTCTCACATTTACATAATATATTTTATCTTTGGGGTCATTTTAAACACCAAAAAATGATTAGATTCAAAATTATTATCAAGGACTTTATGTTGCTGCCTCAACATCACTTTAAACAAAACCCCCTTATACATATATATCATAAAACATCTTTTTAATGTTTTAAAGCATCTAAATTACTGTTGCAGATATTTTTTTTCTGTGACTCAATAAGTCCACTGCTGGTTTAATGTATTAGAAAAAAGTTGACCTCTGACCTTTGATTGAACCCGCCAGGTAGGCTTTCCGAACATCGTAGTCCTTAATGAGGAAGGAGCCGTTCTCGTCGCTCTGACAGATTCCTTTGGTGAGGACGGTGATGTAAGCTTCCATCATCTTCACCGGACTCCCGTGTTTGACGTACATCCTGAGGAACAGAAAGAAGCTGAGCAGGTGACGTCTAACATACAACAACACACACACACACACACACACTCACACGCAGAGACACACTGTTACCTGCAGAGTATTCTACTGAGCGCTGCGTACTTCTCGGGGTTGAAGTCTTTCGCTGTAACGACTATTGAAAAGTGAGTGACCTTGGGAAGAAACAGACACACAAGTCAACAGAAATATTTCATATTTCAGTCTTACAAATTCTTTCATTCTTAAAACCCACTGAGAAAATACAGTTTGGAAGATTCTGACACAAACATGTGATTTCAGGGAATGATTGAAAATAAAGAGCTGGTACAGCTGAAACATCCAAAAGTCAGATTTCTCCCATCATGGACTATTTCATGGAGGCAGACATTTTAAATGAGCCTACATGAGGATTTTTGTGATTGGTTGAAATGTCATATGGGCTCAGCATGTGAAAGCTACATATAGTGAGTTAGACTGCATCATCTCAGCCCAGCAGTGGCACCAGGACTCAGACAAAAACCTATTCAGAAATATGCCACATTACTTCTTATGGACTCTCAGTATTACAGCTGTCAGCCTATGCATGTACACAGGTTCCATTTACTTTATGCAACTGTAAATACAGCATTTTCTTTTTGAACTGTTGACTGGACAAAACAAGCAGTCTGCTGATGTCAGCTTGCTCTCAGTTAATGGGATTTTTTCTGCTGCTGTAACTACATAAATAATTAATCCACCATAAAAATAATCCGACCAATCCATGGTGAACTGTCTGAAGAATATCAGTAATCCAGGTCGGGGTTACCTGAATAATGTCAGATTGTGAACTGAGAAGTAACTGAGTCCAGTTACCCTGACTCAGAGTTATTTGGACTTCAGCTCAAAGTTTGTTGCTTCTAGTTCAAAGCAGTTTTTTAGTGACACTGCACCTTGTTTAGTGCTGTCGGTTCCTGCACCTCCACCGTGGTGATGTAGTACCATGTTCGACAGAACTGACCGAACACGAAGGTGTGGAAGTCCCGGCCGTCCTGCGTCAGGCAGCACTTACTGAGCAGCACCTGCCTCAGCTCAGAGCCCACAGATGGATAACACCACACCCACAAAGTGTCTCCATTCACATCCTTCTCTGGGGGAGCACAACAAATACACCAAAGAAGAACAACATCACATATGAATCGTGATGAATGTTCACATTAAAACAAGTCTAACAGAAGGGTTTTTTCCTGAAAGCACATGGATCTGTTAGTGTGTTGTTTTATTTCAGATTGTTGTTATTGTCCTTTTATTTTTACTCAAGTGTCTAATGAAGAACATGTAGACACATCCATTCATTCATGTGATGCATTCACTGACAGAAATCAGTGAGAGGAACCTGAAGTTCTGCTGGGGGGAGACACACTTCTGGATCACACTACTGTCACGTGATTCTCCTGCACGTTCAGAGGCTCTGGGACGTTAAAGTTAGCTTTAAGAAAACAACCAAGGAGCAAGAAAACGACCTGCAAACTGAAACTTACCGATTAATCCGACGCTTAACATAAGCTGCGTCTCAGTCGTTGCCATATTCCATACCTGGAAGAGTTCACAGCCACAAGTTAGCAGCACAGAAACCACCAGTCATCTTCCACTGTGGGCACGAAATGTAAACCGAGGAGTACCTTGAGAGCTCCAGCGAGGTAGAAACACCAGAAACGCGTCAGAAAATGTCTTAAAACTTCTCAGTGGTCGGTTTGGACCCTCCTGTCAACAGACTTTCCTCCTCTCTCTGCGAAATCTCTTCCTTCTTCCGGGTGAGGGGGCCTGTGGGGGCTGAGCAACGCTGCTCTTAGCCAATCACAGTGAGCGGTGACACGACTGTAACGGTGCGTTTCAAATAGTGGGAATTATGACAACACCAGAAAATAACGTTGTCTACACTCATTCTGTATCGTTTGGTTGGATTTAAAACACAACTGTATGGTTTAAAATAATTGTTTTTCCATATGTCTCTTAACTACCCATATTCTAAAATTTGTCATTTACCATTGCAGTACCATAGAGTTCGGCCATTCAGCAACATTCATTTCAATACATTCTCTTTATTTGTCATAAGCATGCACACTTCTAACACTGCACAGTATGCACACACATGAAATGCGATTTACACTGTGCAATGATATAGCTACAGGCTCCTAACATCAAAGATGGCTTACTTTTTTATGCTAAGTGGTGTATTTTACTTCAATTTCAACAGTTAAAAAACAAAACAAGCATTTCAGATACATTAACTTGCTGTTTAGATAGAAGTTGTTTGAGGAGACTTAATTTTTGACCAGTATGAGCATAGACATCAAAATAGCTTGATGCTTACTTTTTTTCCGAGGTCCTAGAACGCACCATCCACGGAGAGCATACGGGAACTTTGAACAGCCCGAGTTGCCAGGTTGGTTAAAGACCCCTATTTGAGAAGTCTAGGTTTGTCCAGCAGTTTTCCGTGTTATAGCGCTACATTATTGATTATTTATTCAAAAACATATTCAAGACAAATAATATGTATCAAATAATCAAAACGTTGAATACTGACGTTGGCCAAAACTTAAAGAGCTCCACTTTAGAGCACAAAACACAAACAGAATCGCGCATAAAAAGTGAAAAAAAAATCCGTTACACTCATAGTATGTATATTTAGCTTTTATCATCAAATCACCTTTAAAAGTACTTTTAATGTTTATGATAATGTTTGGTTCAGGCGCAACATTTGTGGCAGTACTTGGCGATCTCTTGGTGCAGTGCACGCTGTGGTCGGGGGTTAACGTGTAATGCACCTGGCAACCCTAGCTAGGCCGCTCACGAGGTTCTTCCTTTCTCAGCCAGCACCGTTGCAGCGGGTGTGTGCGTGGCTTGGATGGACTGGTGAAAATTGTCAAAATTTATTCTAGTCAGCTAATTTTGAGTTTCACTAGAACGCCACCGCCATGCCGGCGTATTTTCAGCGGCCAGAGAACGCTCTGAAGCGGGCGAACGGTGAGTGGAAACCCGTTGTTAATGTTCCACGGAGGACACACAGTCACGCTAACTAGCTAGCTAACGTGAGCCGGAATGGCGGCGAAGACATAACGTTGTCGTGTAGCTAGCAGGCCAGGCCGTTTTGTGCGAAATCAAATACATTATAGGCACCGAGATGGTTGTTAAGTCTTACATACTGTTTATATTTGATGCCTTCTCAGTACGGTTCAGGTCATATTAAGTGGCTGTATCAAACGTTGAACTCCAGATTGATTTACAACGTATCAATAGTCTAACTATAACAAACGGATGAATAAGTTTTAACGTATGTTACAGAGAGCAGTTAGACTGTCCGTGCTATATAGAGTCTGTGCCACTGTTCCTTGAAGAATACTAACAGTCATGACATGTACAGATTCAGTAATCCCCTAAAACCAACAATTTGATCTTGACTTGAGCCACACTGGTGGATCTACAGTAAATTTTAATAGATAATGGTCAAATTTGACCCCAAACAGCCTCGGTGTAAAAAATATATAATTTATATTAGTACTGGATACTGTGCCTGTCCTTATTTACTTCCTGTATCAGCAGTTGACACCAGCAGTGAAGTTGATTAAAAGATGCATTTGTGAATCCATCTTTCTTTTCTTTGTTATTAATCAGCACATCATTTAAACAGCCTCAATCTGAATTTTAAAGCTGAGAGCTAAATAAGAGTAATTTCATGATTATGTGATTCATCATCTGATTTCTCGTCTACTTGGTTCAATAGTTGATAATGTCCGTTTCGGGGTTAAGGGTTAAACAAGTATTAACACCAGCAGCAGCTTCATAATGTTAGTGATGGTTTCTGTTAGCTGTTGTCAAATGAGTAGATTGATGTGTTGATGTATCATGTTTACAAAACAGTCATGTGGACCTAACCATACCCACCCGATTTAGATAACCACGGCGTGCGGAGCTCCTTTGATGCTACGGGTTTTTTTCTGTCACTTACGTTGTTATAACATATTCACACAGAGTTTCTGGAGGTTGGCAAGAAGCAGCCAGCTTTGGATGTTCTGTACGATGTCATCAAAAGCAAGAAACATCGAACATGGCAGAAGATCCACGAGCCCATCATGCTCAAGTACCTGGAGCTGTGCGTGGATCTGCGCAAGAGCCACCTGGCCAAGGAGGGTCTCTACCAGTACAAGAACATCTGCCAGCAGGTGTGTACAGAGACCCTGTGTTCCCCACAGCCTGTTGTTGTTGTTTACATCAGAATCTGACGTGTGATCTCTCTCTCTCTCTCTCTCTCTGTGCTGTCAGGTGAACATCAAATCTCTGGAGGATGTGGTTAGAGCTTACCTGAAATTGGCTGAGGAGAAGACTGAGACGGCCAAGGAGGAGTCTCAGCAGATGGTCTTGGACATCGAGGATCTGGACAACATCCAGACTCCAGAGAGGTGAGGATGCCCAAGTGTAGTTTATAGATAACAAGTGTGTTAGGAGGTGATCTTATCCACATAATAAGACTGTTTATAATCTAATACAAAACCCAGACTTCATATCTTGATGGTTGTTGAGTTTAATTGTTTATCTTGTTACTATAGTGTGCTCCTGAGTGCTGTGAGTGGAGAGGACACTCAGGATCGTACCGACCGCCTGCTGCTCACTCCCTGGGTGAAGTTTCTGTGGGAGTCCTACCGCCAGTGTCTGGATCTGCTGAGGAACAACTCCAAGGTGGAGCGCTTGTACCATGACATCGCTCAGCAAGGTAGTAACACGCACAAACGGCTCATTAAAACATTAGTTACCTAATGTATTCTGTAAGTAACGTCTGGTTGTTTTCCTCACAGCGTTCAAGTTCTGTCTTCAGTACACCCGCAAAGCAGAATTCCGCAAGCTGTGCGACAACCTGCGCATGCATCTGGGTCAGATCCAGCGCCACCACAACCAGAGCACCGCCATCAACCTGAACAACCCTGAGAGCCAGTCCATGCACCTGGAGACACGTCTGGTGCAGCTGGACAGCGCCATC
Source organism: Pseudochromis fuscus (assembly GCA_900323345.1). NCBI lineage: Eukaryota > Metazoa > Chordata > Actinopteri > Pseudochromidae > Pseudochromis > Pseudochromis fuscus. The sequence continues at coordinate 3,811 of OOFC01044044.1, read as the reverse complement.
AGCATGGAGCTGTGGCAGGTTCGTCTGAGGAACACTTAATCTCTTCAGTGACCTTATGACCCAACTTTTTAGGAGTGTAAATATGTGTAGTTATCAGTGATTCTGAAAGAATTCATGTTAATTGTACAGTTTGCAGTGAAGTAATGTCTTTCTAGAGTGTCCTCCATGTGATTAAGTCATATTCCAGATGATAGAAGAACTGATGCAGTGTTTTTCTGTCCTCCCCCAGGAAGCGTTCAAGGCTGTTGAGGACATCCATGGCCTGTTTGCTCTTTCCAAGAAGCCTCCCAAACCCCAGCTGATGGCCAACTACTACAACAAGGTGTCCACTGTCTTCTGGAAATCTGGAAACGCCCTCTTCCACGCCTGCACCCTCCACCGGCTCTACCACCTGTCCAGGGAGATGCGTAAGAATCTGACCCAGGATGAGATGCAGAGGTACCGCCTTCATTCTTTGTAGATAAGTGCAGCACAGTGGGTGTAACAAGCAGTTAATGATACGTACTGTTGATCTTCAGGATGTCCACCAGAGTCCTCCTGGCCACGCTGTCCATTCCCATCACCCCAGAGCGTACTGACATCGCTCGGCTGCTGGACATGGACGGCATCATTGTGGAGAAACACCGGAGACTGGCCACGCTGCTCGGCCTGCAGTCTCCACCGACTCGCCAGAGTCTCATCAATGACATGGTGCAGGAATTACACAAGACAGAAGCTTTAAAAACTTCTTCTCTTCTCACTCTTCATGAATTCTTGCTTCAACATGTACATCTTAATATTTATGTCTCAGGTGAGATTTAACCTGCTGCAGTATGTGGTCCCTGAAGTGAAGGAGCTTTACAACTGGCTCGAGGTCGACTTTCATCCTCTGAAGCTGAGTGGACGAGTGACCAAGGTAAAACCATCTGTCAGCAGATAAACACATTCATTCAATGAACCACATCTATGGTAGAAAGTATTTGTTCATCTAGTGTTAAAATAATATTTTTCTGATCCTAGGTGTTGAACTGGGTGAGGGATCAGGCTGAGAAGGAGGCAGATCTCCAGCAGTACGTCCCTCACCTGCAGAGTAACACCATCCTCAGGCTCCTGCAGCAGGTAATTCTCTTCTTCTCTTTGATCTTTTCTCAGTAACTTTTACCTTCTATTAGTTGTAATCACCTCCATTTTCTCTCTATCTACTAAATCAGGTTGCACAGATCTATCAGAGCATCGAGTTCAGCCGTCTGGCCTCCCTGGTTCCATTCGTGGACGCCTTCCAGCTGGAGCGCTCCATCGTGGATGCTGCGCGTCACTGTGATCTACAGGTGAGATCAAAATCAGGAGACATGATCCCATCTCAACTCTCAGATGCTGACACACAATCCAACACAAGTCCAGTAATGAGGAGGCACAGTGTGACTTTTCTAACATTTGGTTTTGTCTTGAAGGTCCGAATCGACCACACGTCTCGAACTCTGAGCTTCGGCTCTGACCTGAACTACTCGACCAAAGAGGACGCCCCCGTCGGTCCTTTCCTGCAGAACATGCCGTCGGAGCAGATAAGGAACCAGCTGACCGCCATGTCTGCTTCTTTGGCTAAAGCCATCCACGTCATCAAGCCGACCTCCATCCTGGTGAGTTCAGACAGCCCAGAGCCACCGGATCAATGAAAAAACTTTTTACACAGTCGCACATAAATAAAACATATCAGCACATCTTCCATTCATCCATCATCTACACCTGCTTATCCAATCGTAGCCTGTCCCCGCTGCAGGGTTCACATCACTGGGCTCATACTCACACCTACGATCGATTCAGAGTAATCAGTTACCTAACAAGCCTGTCTTTATTCTTCAGCTCTAATTTGCGTTTTGGTGTCTTTTGTCCCTTCTCAGCAAGAGCGTGAGGAGCAGAGCCAGCAGGCCATCGCCGCCTACCTGAAAAACGCCCGCAAGGATCACCAGCGCATCCTGGCTCGCCGACAGACCATCGAGGAGCGTAAGGAGCGCCTGGAGAGCCTGAACATCCAGCGCGAGAAGGAGGAGCTGGAACAGCGCGAGGCCGAGATGCAGAAGGTTCGCAAGGCCGAGGAGGAGCGTCTGCGGCAGGAGGCCAAAGAGCGGGAGAAGGAGCGCATCATGCAGGAGCACGAGCAGATCAAGAAGAAGACGGTGCGCGAGCGGCTGGAGCAGATCAAGAAGACGGAGCTTGGTGCCAAGGCCTTCAAGGATATTGACATTGAGGTAAAATGAGGCCAATAATAACTGGATGCAAATGTTTTTGTTTATTTTTCAAACATGAGACTAACAAGTTGTTCATGTACAGGACCTGGAGGAACTGGATCCTGACTTCATCATGGCCAAACAAGTGGAACAGCTGGAGAAAGAGAAGAAGGAGCTTCAGGAGCGTCTGAAGAACCAGGAGAAGAAGGTACCTGCGTAATACATGAGTCAGATCATCAGTGACCTGCATGTAGGTTGGGTACTAACTTTTATTTCCCTCCAGATTGACTATTTTGAGAGGGCCAAACGTCTGGAGGAGATTCCTCTCATCATCAAAGCTTATGAGGAGCAGCGTGTCAAGGACATGGAGCTGTGGGAGCTGCAGGAGGAGGAGAGGGTACGTTGAAGCTTCAACACATGGATTCAGGAAGTTAACACCACGCTGAGGATCCAGAATGTAAGAACTTGTGTTTTCTTCTTGTAGATCAGTAACATGAAGGTTGAACGAGAGAAGGCTCTGGAGCACAAGAAGCGAATGTCCAGGATGATGGAGGACAAAGAGAACTTCTTATCCAAGATAACTGCCGCCCGCAGCTTCATCTATGAGGTCAGACTCCTCCCACCGACTGAAGCCGACTCCTGGTGTGAGTGAAACAGTGTTTTCAGGTTTTTTTTCCTCTGTCTTCACAGGAAAAGCTGAAAGCCTTCCAGGAGCGCCTGGTGGAGGAGAGGAAGAAACGTCTGGAAGAACGCAAGAGGCAGCGCAAAGAGGACCGGCGCAACGCTTTCTACCGCCAGAAGGAGGAGGAGGCGCAGCGTATCCACGAGGAGCAGCTCAAGAAAGGTCATTAATTTTCACAAATGTCCAGCAGAACATGAATTAAAGCAGAGCTGATAAAGTAATGACGGAAATTTAATACGCTGCAGAAAACTGGCAGCTACACCCGAAGGAAAAGGAGGAAATTGTGGTCGAAAATTTGGCAGTCATGGTTTAAATAGTTGTTCTGAGGGACCTGAGTATTTCAATATTAATAAATGTTCAGTGGCAAGTGAAATATGAAATGACAAGAAGTTAATAAAGAGGACGTGGAAAAAGTTTAGCAAACATTTTCCACTGTAATCCTCCACAGGGCCGCAGCTGGTTGTTATCAACAGCAGAGTAAAATATCTTTCCTGGTTTCATCACAGAGCGCGAGGAGCGTGAACGCCTGGAACAGGAGCAGCGCGAGGAGGAGGAGCGGGAGTACCAGGAGCGTCTACGCAAACTGGAGGAGCAGGAGCGCAAACAGCGAGCTCGCCAGCAGGAGATCGAGGAGCGAGAACGCCGACGCGAGGAGGAGAGGAGGGGTCCCGCCGAGGAGAGACCAAAGGTGCAGCGGAGGAGCCCACATGTGTGAAAGGATGAGTGGTTGTAGTGGAACCATGTGTCTTCATCCATGTTTGTCTTCACCAGGACTTTGGCGAGAAGGAGGAGGGAGGAGGAGGAGGTTGGAGGAGGCGCACAGAGGGAGGTGACTCCGAGTGGCGTCGTCCTGTTTCTGACAGGTGAGTGTTAGCAGCTCCTGACTCCTCCATGTTTCATGAAGCTGTGAGTGACTCCCTGTAAC
>OOFC01044039.1:0-11175 GCA_900323345.1 Pseudochromis fuscus | reverse complement strand
TATATGAGTCTTTTTTTTTTTTTTTTAAATCGTGATAAAATCGAAATCGTGATTATATAATTAAAAAATTGTGATATTCTATTTTTGCCATATCGCCCACCCCTAACTTAATCTCATGAAGATCTTAGTATAACTGAACAATCATATCATTAGGCACACATCGAGGAGAGGAGGGGTTTTGTGGTTACCCTACAGAATCAGTACTCTGCTAACGTACTACTTTGTTATGTCTCGTATTCAATTATTTATTACTACCGACAATATGCAACTAATTAACACAAATTCATCAATTAAAACATCTGAAATCTTAAATCTGAATGTCATTTAGAAAACACAAATCTTTTAAAGCATCAATGACAGTTGAAAATCTTTCAAATTTAATTTTTCTGTAACGGGCTAACTAGCAGGATCCAGATTGCCTTCAAAACTCAGTCTCTCCCTGCAAAAGCCTCAGTGTGATGCTCCAGCCGGTACCGCTTAGAGGAGCAGGTGGTCACAGCAGACAGTGAGCTCAACACTCCCCCCTCCCACCCTTCCTCTGCCCTTTATCTTTCCAGCCATCCTTTTCTTTCAAACCATTCATCCTTTCCGGCTCAGCTTTATCGCTCCATCACTTGCTGCCTACTTCCCTCTTCTCTCTCCCTCTTTCTCCTCTTCCATCTGCATGCCCCCACAGACAGCGGCAGCCAAACAGTCTGACATCCACCAGATGCACAGCTTTTTTTTTTTCCCCCTCCTTCCTCTGGTTCCCCTCCTTACGCTCTGTTGTCCCTGCAGCATATTCACTCACGGCAAAGTGAACGCAGCTCGATGCTCAAGTTGCTGCATACTTGGTAAAGCAAGACAAACAAACAACTAATGCACAATACAGTCCAATCTGTTTTAAAACAACCCCCAAAACACAAAAAACTGATTTCTTTAAATCTGCCACAAAAAGTGGAAGTTTATTGACTTTCTCCTAATCCCTAAACAGATTAAATATGAATTAAAATCTGCTCTGGTTAAACTGTGACAGCCCTGGGAATAAAACCTCACCGCACAAAAAGATACCTGCAGTGAGTATGACATGACTAAATCCTTTCTGATTACCTTAAACACGAGGATTAGTTTCCAGAGGGGGAAAAAAATCCTCCTATAAGTCTAAGTGACAGCGCTACACTCAGTGGGCAGAGGGACAGGAGTGAGATGCTGTAAAACAAGAATGAGGTGATTTCTCCATTCACTGGTGAAGAAAATGGCTATTCCATTCTCTCCTAGTCAAGTTGAAAACTTGTGGCATGAAATATATGTTTGGGTTTCTTTTGTGGTTCTTGAAGTTCCCTCCAGAGAAACTTTGTAGAAGATACTTCAGAAAACAATTCACATATCTGTATTCTGTGAGGTTTGTGTTTAGAGAGCAGAGGTCAGCACTGGTCTGAAGTACATTCAAAAATCAGGCCCTCGGCAGAATCTGAAAATATGATAATCCTCTTTTACATGTCTCCAGGCCTTCAGAGGTTATGGTTTCTGCTGCGTGGAGACACTGATCACTGCACTTCACAATAAGCTGGTTTCCAAAGTCAAGATCTCTCGCAACGTCGAGAGCAGGGTTGTTCAACTCTGGTCCTCGGGACCCCCTGTCCTGCATGTTTTAGATGTGTCCCTCTTGATTCACCTGATTCAAATGATCAGGATCATTAGCAGGCTTCTGCAGAGCTTGATGATGAGCAGATCATTTGAATCAGGTGTGTTGGAAGAGGTAAACATCTAAAGCAGGGGTGTCAAACTCGTGCCATGGAGGCCGAGACCCTGCAGGTTTTCTTTCCAACCATCTCTCCAGCAGCTGATCTCACTGATGAGCTCCTTCCCTCAGATTGAAGGAGGTGTTGATCATTAAAATCACTTGCTTTAGTGGACGGCTGGTAAGAAAACCTGCAGGGTCTCGGCCCTCCATGGCAAGAGTTTGACACCCCTGATCTAAAACATGCAGGACAGGGGGTCCTGAGGACCAGAGTTGAAGAACCCTGCTCTAGACTGATCCAGTGATGCAACCTGTGAAATAAACACAAAATACTTCAGGTAATAAAAATGTCTGTCCCACATGTAAACTGCACCTGCCTCCTAAAAAACAAACCTTAAAAGCACAGGGAGCACAAACCTCCATGAAGGAATAATGCAGCTGTAATGATGCTATACTGAACACTGTTGCCCTCTGGTGGTGAAATAGCAACTCTCTTGCGAAAATGTCGGTTGATCATAAGAAACAGTGATTTTCTAAGACTTGGGGATTTTCCTCTGATGTGTCTGTCTACCAGTCTGTTTGTCTGTCCACTGTTTTTGTCTTGCCTCAAATATCTCCACAACTATTAGATAGATTGCAAAACTGGCAATATTCCCATAATACCCATCAAGTGTACTTCATTTTTAGCACTAATATATTTTACATGCTAAAATCATGAAAAACATCACCTACAAACCACCAGCAGAGCCCTTCGAACAATACCAGCGTACAGACATAAGCATTTTGAATCAATACTACTGCAGCTGCCATAAAGTATTAAAGAATTTTCCCAGGTAAATAAAATAGTATCTTATCTTATCTTATCTTAGCTCAAGTACAGTGTCAGTTCAGTTGGTCTGATTTCTCCCCACATGGCTTAAAGTTTTCCATAATGTCAATGCAAAATATAGTAAATGTCGAGCAACATTTTCTTCTTGTCCAAAATTGAATCATCTGTTCTGCTTTACCCAGTCGCTTTCTAAGTGTTCACGGACATCTGTACACAAGTGTTTCTGTAAACAAACAAGCCAAGACAGGTGAACCTCCTCACAAAAGAGGTAAAAACTGTGTTGTGGTATCTAAAGCTGTCACCTTTCCAATGACACGACGTACCGTATATCTATAATACTCTGCGTTGTTCAAACATGAGAAAAAATACTTTAAATGGAGCCATGCATGATCAAAAATACCAGTTGTGCTAAAGGCATGTTGGTCCTTGGAGGGGCTCATGTAATTAAACGTTCAGAATTACATCCTCTTTCAAAAATGACCGCCTAAGGTGCTGATACCCCACAGGATTTGTAATTTCAGCACTAGTTGTTCTTTGTTCCATTTTAGACTCTTGTATCTCAATGGAGAACGTAATCGTCTTGCTTTAAACACAGCATTCTCCTAACACATTAATAACACTTATTGATCCATGTAAGGAAACACTAAAAGCCCAAAGCGGGGGAATAAAAGAGCATTTTACGGATTTAGGTCTCAGCTGTAATGAAACAATGGCATATGGAACAATGTGCAGTCAAGAGTGTGAAGTAGAAGGCAACAGTGGAGTCTAGAGGGAGCTGAACGTTCTTGTTTTACTGTGAATGTGCTCGATTAATGTTCAGGGTTAGGAAATAGCTACACCTGAAAACATGCAGCGAGACGAGCTTCATTATCCCAGAAAATAGTGGAATATGTTTGTTGTGGCTCAACACTCGTTCTCCAGTTACAGGAGCTGAGTCATTTGCACAGGTAAACAAAGAGCTAGTTTAGGAATTGTGTCAGGTGTTCAGAGAATGGTTAGCCAAAGACAATTCAAAGGAAAACCATCCAAATACTAAGATCAGAAATCAGTGGAATTCTAGTTTGTTTCCAGGAGGTTTTTATGGATAATTTTCTGTGTATTCTACTGCAGAAATGTATTTTTACTCCAAAAGAGACACAGAAGAAAAGAAGAAGTATAAACCTCCAGTTACCAGTCTCTACCATGTGTCTGGCAGGTTACACAGCCACTCAAAAACCCTCACCATTAAAAAAAAATCAAGAGTTTTAGTCACATGTAAACCTTTTGTGCCAGTTTTCCAATGTGCACAGCTGAAAGATATGATGACAGTATTTACATATGTGATGGTTAGCACAGCTTCCCTAGTGAACATTTTGTGTCTTCTCAAAAAATGTGTTTGGCATTGTTTAAACACCAGTGACTGACCAGCAGTGAAGTCCTTGTTGAGGTCGATGAAAGCATTAGAGTGAGGGATCCGCAGCCTTACGTCTGAACTCAGTGCACTCTTCCACTCAGGAGACCTAAAGGGAAGAAAAAAATACAAAGTACTATTTTTAGGAAAGTAAGTCATGGTATAACCGTATAAAAAAAACAAAAAAACACAGCAACTTGTAAGTGAGGAGTTTGGAAACTATCACGTTACCTTGTAGTGAGATAGCAGACTTCAGTTAAGGGTGGGGTAACGACTCCAAAAATATCTGGGATCATGTTGCCGTCGAAACTGTGAAAAGAAGGTTTTTTTCCTTTTTATTTAACTCAAATAAGCACACATCGTCAAGGCCGAGGTTACGTTTTTTTTAAGCTGAACACCATTCAGGCTGATACTTACTCCATAACAAGAGGTTGATCTGTAAAGGTCTTATTCAGCATGAGCCAACTTGGATCTGCACAAAACAGTCGACAAGCTCTGAGTAACGACAATCTCACAAAAACACAGCAGACAAATTCACTCCATCAGTTTCTAAAATCATTTCAGTTGCTTTCAAGTCAGAAAAGAAGCAAGTCTAGTTTTACTTCTAAAGTTTTTGAACAAAGTTGAAATTAAGGGGAACAAAAAGGGCTGTTTTTTGCCTGTCATTCATCCAAAGGTCCCTCATAAATATGGAGAAAATTCTGGCTGATGAGTTTCTACTTATTCAGATTAGATAAACCAAAGGAAACACACTATGACATTTAGAAACTTTGTCTTCTACATGTATTCACCCTGAAAAACTATCCTCTTTCTTGTAGTTCTCCACAAGGGACAGCTCACACTAACTGATATCTGATGATTGACTTTACTCACAATACATTCCTGCACATCACAGATACGTATCATATTAAAAAATGGAGCTACATTATAAAGTCATCTAATTAATGCTGATCATTCTGGGCTGAAGGAATGGGGCTGAGAAGCTAGTTGCTACGAATGATGTGAACAATGTAAATTACGGTAGAGTGACAGTGACCCTGCATAAACAATACTCAGACCCTGAAAGTGAAACAGCTGTTATTAAGTTTACTTCATTTGCATGCATTATTTGGAAAAGGTAACTGAAAAGGTTAAGAGGGACAAAGCTTAAATTTTGAGAAAACATCAGACAGCCATTCTAAATTAACACTAATAAAAAATAAAATATACTCCTGCTGTAGTGACTTGATCGACATGTTTGCTTAATGAGGATCAGAAAATTGTCTTTGCTTCAGTGCAACACATCTGTCTGTCTTGTAAACATCAGATTTTTCATAATGAAATTCTGAATTCAGGCAAAGCACAGGTGCAGCTCCAGTCATCCACTGTTAAGAACTGTACCTAATGTCTGGTTGTTTCCCCAAAAGATGAAAACAGTTGTTTTGACATCGTTGATCTGAGCTGTGAGGAGGACATCCATCTGAGAGTCTCCATCATAATCTCCAGGAACCACACTAGTGATGACAGTGTCCCTGAAACAGAAAGATGAGTTCAGACTGGGGCTGCACTGGAGTATCTGTTGCTTTAACATTCAGTTAAACTCCTGTCCTGTAACATTAATATAATCACATATTTACTTTGGGAATTTGTCCTTAGTGATGGAAATCTTGGGCTTGAAGTAAGGGGGTTTTGAGTCAGCCAAGAATATCACCAGTGTAGACTCTGAAACGGTAAAATGAGAGCACATATGAATTAAATTTCATTTATTCTTTCATGGTACACATTTTGACATCACAGAAAAACCACAGGTGCAATGATGGCAGCATTCCACTGAGTGAAGGTCCTGATATCACGTGTGATTGCTGACTGCACAACTTACTGGGTAATAGAATTAAGTCATAAGTATTATTTTTGATAAATTTTATCTTTCAGTCGTTTTATAACAATAAAGAAAAGAGGTTTCAGGCATGGGACCGGACGTTGGACACATCGTACAGTTAAAAGGTATAGTTTATTTCAATTAGTGTCCAAAATCAACACTGAAAACACTACAAATGTTAAGCAGCTGTACATAATTAGCCAAATAATCAGCCAATACGACATGATTCAAAGTGCGGAAGCAATAACATACGCTCCCTGATGATGAAGATGTCTGTCTGTTTATCCGAGTTAAAGTCTCCAAACGCAGCCACCGTCCCATAATTTACGTCACCGAAAAGGTCGCTGGTTACATCCTGAAGAGCAAATGTGTTATACTGTCCCACAAAAAGCAACAAAAACGCCAAAGTGTTTAATTTTAATATCCACATCCTTCTGCAGTTACAGCTCCTCACAACAACACCGACTGCAATACGGCACTTCGCTTTACAGCAGGGGGAAATGACAGCTTGTTTTTGTAACGCATTACATGAAATGTCAAGCGTAATTTTAGATATCTCGTGTCATGTTTTAATTTTATTTGAACGATGTGGAAGTCACGCACTAAACACAAGGATAAAAGAGGCGATATTAGAGTTCCGTATTTACGTCAGTGTCGTGCTTCGAGTAGTTTGACAGTTAGGAGCTGCAGCTCAAGCTAACGAAAATTAGCAAAGGCTACGCCGTTAATGACAGACTTGTCCCTTCAAAATAAATGTACCAAATTGTTCAAACTGCAAAATCTGCGAATAACACGACCTTAAAACTTATTGATATCGCATGAAATTTTACCCAAGCAGTAAAGGGACTTTAAAATAAAAATTAACGTCAATGTTTTACACTTAACAGTGAGAGAAAGAAAGCCTTGGTGCTTTACGTTGAAGGGAAACACAGGAACTCCTTTAGCCTTCTAGCTGCTCTGACAGTGTATAAACATGGCGAGCCTGGCAGATGTCGGCTGGAAACTCCTGGAATTCAAAGCCCGATCAAAACGATCAGGTCTGACTCTGTTATTTTGCATGATGTCATACAGTGTGACACGCCTGAGTGTTTCTGTTGTCTTGTGCTCGTGAAGCCTGTGAACACCGAGTTAAATTTGATTTGAGCTTCCCATATATTTTGTCCCACTGCAGTGACGGTCTAAGCATGAAAGGTCAGAGGTGTAAATGTGCAACAGTCGGGGGCTATTTTAGGAGATTCCCACCAGGTCTCTGCTCTCACTGTCACATCTCACCCACAGTTAACTGTAAAGTGTCATGGTGTTATCCACAGGGCCTGTGTGGGCCTGCCACACGTAGAGATAGAGAAAAGGGTTTCTTTTATAAAGGATACTGTAACATCACTGAAATCTATCACCACGTGCAGCAATACTTTTATTTATAGGGAGGCAACTGCTGTCTGATTAAGATTACCTTAAAAAGAGAATCTAGTGGAAACCCAGTCTCATCTTAGAGTAAATGTATTTTTCTGTTATTTAAAAAATCTTGTAGGGTGCATCCATCCTCCCAGTTTTCATCTGACAGTAGTAGCATCATACAAGGCAATAATCAGTCAAGTCCTGTCCAAATTTAGTGATGTAGTTCTTCTGCTGAAGTGATTTTTTTCTTAATAATTACATTACCATCGTACAGTAATCTATCATGACTCTGCATCTTTCAAGGGTTTAAATAACATCATTGTAATTTTCTGCATGTTGTTTGTGATCATCATCATGCCCAGGATGTAATTCATCATTGATTCATGCATGTCTAAAAAATAATAATAATCTAACTCTGTGCTACTAACTCCTTCCTGTGAATTGCTGTAGATTTGTGATTTAGCTGAGAGAGACGATTGGCCTTAGTTTCACCTTTTGAGAATGGCTGCGGTTGGCCAGCCTCATCGGAAAGTCCACAGACTCGGTAAGTAGTGGCCTCAGAAGTGAGGAAAAACAGTGTATTTGTATCCTCATACACAACACCAGTGGTGGACATCGAGACATGGGATCGTTATAAGTCATAGTAGTGCAGGAAAACACAACTTAAAGTCAGAAATCATCATATTATTTCATCCTGACAATGAGGGCGTCAGCTATGCACATGAAAACAAAACACTTCCACATATGGGTTGCTGGAAAATCTAATGTACAATGAGAATCATCATAGATCTACTGTTGGTACAGGGCTGCTGATGTGGGTTCAACTGCAGGAAAGAGGCACAAAATACACTTACAGTACACATGAAGAAATATGTGTAATAGTGTGAGTGGTCTGCATCACTCTCGTTAACAGTGGCATTGTTTAAAAGCAGACAAACACTGACAGCTCACAGTTGTCTGATCTCATGTTAGAAATTTAAAAAATGTGAATATTGGACTCTCCCTCTATGCTCTTTTAAAGTGTTATCTTTAAAAGGAGATGGATTGGCTTTGTCCCCCTGCAACTTTTAAGCTGATGGAAATTATGCTAATTTCAGTAAGAATGTGAATTTTTTTCACTACCTGTGGTATTGACCCAAGGTCGAACCTATTAAAATGCAAATCTCAGCAAAGTGAAAAGTGTCTGAAAATAGAGAAAGTCTAACAGATGGGGCTTTCCCTCAAACTCCTGCTCTCTCTCTCAGCTCAGGGGGAAATGTCTGGTTGCGAGTCACATTACAATTTGAATTTTTTAGCTCTGGGCCTGAAGATTATTTTGTGTGCTGAGCCCTTTGTGGTGCCATGTGTTGCAGTGAACTGAAACAGAATTTACTGATGGCATGTGTCTGTTGTTTTTTATTGTCTGTGCTGCCTGTTTCTTGATATGAATTAAAAATAAATGGATTCAGCAGATTAGGATACATAAAGCAAGACTATTCTCCTCAGGAGTCATCACATAATTAAGTTAAAAACAATGGTCTTTTATTGATTTCACCTCAGTCCAGTTTACTCATTAAGGCGTATTGGAAAGATGAGGAGATGAGACAAAGATCCAAGATCCATTGGCTGCTGAGGGACCAGTTTTAGGACAGATGTTGTGGGTCCATGTTTGGAACTGCTTGTGTGACACAGATGCATCACTCCTCAGGATCCATCTATGAACCGCTCAAGCTGTCCATCCTCCAGAGGGAGGATGAGCCCCTGTGGGAGAAGCTGGACCGCAACTACAATGCTGGTAAGTTCAAGAGTTCAGTATTGACAAGGTGGAGGTGTATGATGTACAGCTGTCTAAAACAGATAGCACTTTAGATCCATTTGCAGACATTTCACAGTGATAATTTATAACAGTTTTTATATTTACTTCTGCCAAGAATGTGAAGTCTGTTAGTAACACAAAGGAACAGATGCTGAACAACTATTAATTATTTTATTGGAGAGATAGGGTAGAGATAGGGGATGGGATCCTGTAAAAAAAAAACAATCTCAAACAGGGGTGCCCAATCCTGGTCTTCGAGCCTCCATCCAGCATGTTCTAGATGTTTCCCTCTTCCAACACAAATGATTCAAATGATCAGCTCATCATCCAGCTCTGCAGAAGCCTGATAATGATCCTGATCATTTGAATCAGGTGTGTAGGAAGAAGGAAACATCTAAAACATGCAGGATAGGGGGCCTCGAGGACCAGGATTGGGCACCACTGATCTAGAAAGATTTTCCTAGTGTTTCTATTTCACCACAAGAGGGCAACAGTGTTCAGTCTGTAGCATCAGTACAGCTGGATTACACCTTCACAGAGGTGTTTGCTCTCTACAGTAGATTTATCATATGTGTTTGTTGCAGCTTCACTTATCATCTCATCTGTGTCCCTGTGATGACTTGTTCTGTTTTTACCTGTAATGATATAGAACATTAGGTTTCTAATTTCCCCGGGTGATTCTGACATTATTTCTGTCTTTGATGCCTCCCTGTCTCAGATAATTGCTCTAATTTTCTGTTCTCCGGTGCATGTATTAGATTTTCGTTTCTTGAAGTTTTGATACATTTTTATGATCTAATATTTCTTTTAATTGTCTTTTTGATCATTTTTCCTTCACCATATAACTTACGGTGGCCTGTGTTTGAAATGAGTGAATCTCTTTGGATGTTTTAACAACTCTGCAAAAAGACAACACGGCTTTTGATCATATTTGGTGTAGTTTGTGATGGTATTTGTATGATCTGGACAGTGTGTCAGTGCCAATATGTTGTAGTGTGGTCAGAATGGGATGAAGACTCATTAACAGTCTTCTAACCCACAGCTGCACTTTCAAGGTGTGTTTCACTAAATGTCACAGATGCAAGACGCCTCTTGTTTGTTGAAGCTCATTGTTGTATAATTAACTGAAACCATTTGGATGATAACTATTATCAAACTGTGATGGGCCCTGACTTTGTAACTTTCCTTTTATTATAGGTTGTAAATAATTGTTAATTATAGCATGCTTTCCTTTGATGACCAGCAGATGTGTGATAAAGTATGGAAAAAATTTTTTCTCTCTCCTCCATCACGTGATCCACCCAAAACATGGCCCCACTGTTCAGCTGATGGATGCGACTGTGAAGGCTGCAGTTGTTTAGTCATTGCCAAAATTCTCAAATTGCAGCCTTGGGTGTCGTGATTACATCTTGCAGACATACAGTGTTGTTTAACGAGAAAATGTTCTTGGCTGGCAAGACAAAAGCGCAGCATGCTGTCAAAGTAATCAGATCTTTTAGTAAATTAAAAGAAGCAAAACAAGAGTGTAAAAACGCTCTGACGAGTAAAAGTTCTGCACCAGAAGTACTCATTATGCAGGATACCTCTTATTAGGTGTGTTTTGTTGTTGTAATTACCAAAAAGGTTGTGCTTTTGTCTGCATTTGGCTCTCTGTCTGATTCTCACAATGTTACAGAAAAACTACTGAGCAGATCCTAATGATTTTTTTAGAGATAGAGTATTACCCAAAAGACCAGTGATTACATTTTGGGCAAGATCAGTGGGTCTCTGTCTGAAAAAATCCAGAAAAATCCCTATTTGTTGTAATATCGACAGTATCTGAACAGCTGGATTATGGCTTGGCAGAGGTTTGCACTCTGAATGTTTTCCAGTTACAGATGTATTCGTGAGCCCCTAATGTTGCACACGGTAGATGTAAGTCGATAAGATTGATAAGTATAAAAACTAAGCACTGTGTTTGAACAGGAAGTAGTATTAATAATACATTAATTGATGTACTTTTGCTACCACCTGAATGAAGAATACCGTATTTTCTGGACTATAAGCCGCTACTTTTTTCCGACGCTTTGAACTTAAACACCGGTGTTTCTCATGTATCGGTGGCACGAAGCTCGTTAGCTTTTTACAAGCTAGCAAGCTCCGTGCCACCGATACATTTAGCGCCATCACATCAGACCCGGTCAGAGTG
>OOFC01044035.1:0-12884 GCA_900323345.1 Pseudochromis fuscus | reverse complement strand
TACTGTTACCCTGTTACTATCAGTCCATGAAAAAAAGATTTTTTTCAGCGGATATTCTAGTTACAACATGATTGAGTTAACAAAGCAGTGTTGCATTGCTACATGTGGTATGTATTCAGTTTTGGGAAATCACAATCTCCTTACTGATTGCATATGACGGTGAAGTGCACCCTCGCTGTAATAATGTTTAAATGGAGGAGCTGATCGTGTGCATACAAGTGAAGTTCCTGGTTTTACAGGTCTGCACTGAGATCCAGAGCCAAAACCGTATTTTCATTACTCTACTCTTCTACTATCGCTAGTTGTGTTTCCCCCAGCTCCTGCCGTAGTCGCTGCTTAGTCTGTGCTGAACTAGCACTGGAACCCGTTCAGTGGAAAAGGGGGATCTCCTAGCTGCAGCATGTCAGTGTAGGGAGGAGGGTACGCTGTGTGTGACTGGCCAATCACAGAGCGTGAAGAGTGAAGACAGCAGTTAGTTACCCAATAAGGATTTGTACTGAGTACTCAGTTGAACCGAGTATCCGGCTCATCCCTACTCGTTACATTTCATTTCATTCATTCATTTCAAGCATTCAACAGAATACATGCAAGTTCATAATTCCATGTCTATTCATTTACACTTGAAAAGGAGTTGGAAGAAGAAAACTTATCTAAGTCCACCTCCATTCCTCATCATCAATAACTAACATAAAGAAATTTTAGATACTCACTCCTGTCTATTAGATTTCAAACCAGGACAATGAACAATTAGGCCTATACCAGATTATGATATACTAATTCAAGTATTTACATTATTTAACCAAACTATGTGTGAAAAGATACAAAGTGCATTGATTTATGGTATTATCATGATTAACAGTCACCCATTAACTCACATTATAACAATAATTACATACTAACAGTGGTAAGAAAACTACATCACCACTGATAGTATGGAACAGCACATACCAGCAGTGATAAGACAACGGTTAACTGCTACCATGGGTAACAGTTATCCGTTAACTCACATTATAATAACAATTACATACCAGCAATGGTAAAAAACTACAATGCCGCTAAAGGCATAAAACAGCACACACAAGCAATAGTAAGAAACAATACCAGAAGGTAAAGGACAACACACGCCACATGTCAACATTGTCAGAATAGAGATCTAGAGTTTTGCTATATTTATGATTACTATCTGATTACTTTGTCCGTCTTAGTCCTCTCTGTCCTCTGTGTATATGTCTCAGCAGGTCTCTGGAGCTGCCTGTCCCTGATTCAGGGAGCTTCGTGGATCTGGGGTCTGGCTGACTGATCCATCCATTGTCCTGACTTGATGTCCAGCATCTGTTGACTCTTCTTTCTCTTTCAGTCCCACTTTCTCTGTCTGTCCTTTTGTCTCTGCCTGTCCCCCCCGTTGCTGTGGAGGTTGGAGCCCCCCAAGAGTCTGGTCTGCCGATGGTTTCTTCCTGTTAAAACAGAGTTTTTCCATCCCACAGTTGCCAAGTGCCAATTGCCAAAGTGCTTGCTCTCGGGGGGATGGACCGGGGGGTTCCTGCTTCCCGTCCTTGCAATACTAAAATGTTTGGATTAATTGATTGATTGACTTTGTAAAATGTGTGCAGCACTTTGGTTGACCGTGCTGTCTCATAAAGTGCTTTATAAACAAAGCTGAGTTGAGTATAGTGAAAACAATACATCCACACATGTTGCATTTTGGTTCATCATGGTGGTCCAACAGGAAAAGTCCCACAATCAATAAAGGCATTCAGACTACTGTGGTGTAGGGACCATGAGTATCAGTGCAAAATCCAATCCATCCACTGATGTTGAGATATTTCACAGAAAAAGTGAAAGGTGTTACTTGAAGGTGGTGGTGGAAGATATGTCAGTGATCGCCAAAATATGTAGGGTTCATATGACACCATCTGTATCAGATGTTATGGCAATCCACGACAATAGTATCTTTCACAGAAAGCACAAAAATGTCAGTGCTGTAGTAGCCCAGTGAAAAAAATCTGATGATTCCCAATGTCAGTAGGATTCATCCTCTTCATGGCAATCCAACCAGTAGTCGCTGAGATATGTTGGTGTGCACACTAGTGCCATGCAATACCTAGAACAGGAAAAATGAAGTGGTGGCCTGGCAGCAGTCAGAAGAGCTAAGCATAAAATCAAACATTCAACAAGTAAACTACCAGACATGACAGAAATAAATATATTTGTAGTGAAGCATGGTGAAACTGTTAGGACATCACGAGTCAAACTGGAGAGAATGTTTCAGTGAAATTAAATGACAGAGCAAGGAGAGAAATTTAATCTGAGATATTATCAGCATGACAAATGATTGATTTGCATGCTTGTTTATCCATTTACAGGAAGCTGTGCAGGCCTCTTCAGTGCGTCTGACAGTTTTGTAGCCTGTCGTGTAGACGGCACAGCAGTGACCCTATGAAGATATACAGTCATAGCCATCTGGAAGTAGTTCCTATCACAGTATGTATATCACAGCACAAACCAATGTCACCACACAACTAAATTCACATCAGCATTAATCAAAAATACCACACGGATTTCATATCAGATAAATAAAATCAACTGCGTGGGTTCATAATTTTTCTGTTATTGTTCTGAGGCAGAGTGATCATTTTATATTTTTTAGGAGCAGATTCATCAGCATGCCACGTTAGGCATTACCAGCTCTCGGCTGGGAAAAGGACTCTCAGCTGTGTCCAAAATTGTTTGTTATTCTCTTTATGCTGCTTTATCTTATCTGCAGTGTTTCCTAAATTGGAATATGAATCTTGGACAATATGAATCTGTTTAATCTCAGTCTGAGCTCATGAATTAGAATTGAAAAAAAGAAAAAAAAGCATTTTATTATCAAATGGTATGGATGGTGGAGTGTTGTCAGGGCAGCTGAGTGGTTCTGATAAAACTGAGTGGCAGCTCACAGAAATACAGACACATTTTCATTTTTAGTACTGCCAGAGATAAATCTGAGATAGAGTGTATCAGGTAGGTTTGATGATTTAGAAACCAAGGCATTTTCCTTATACTTCAGTATAATGGGAGTTTTAAAAATACTTCATAAAATGCAGAGTGGAAGGACAGAGTGTAGTCAGTGAAGGGCATTTTAAAGACCACAGTTTTATTCATGAAGCATGCTGCTTAGGGTGTTCTTCTCAGATAAGATGAGCACTTACATTGCATGGGGATTTTTCTACTACACAGCAATGGGCTGTCTAGAAGAGTCACTTTCCAGATTCTTTTGTTGTTCAAACAATAAAGGTGATTGGATGTATTTCTGATAGCATTCATTCTCTCTCACCCTCACTAAGAGTTTGTGTGTTCGAGTTCTTTCTGTTTTTTTTAAGATGTGGAAAAAATTGAAGTTCAAGTTTTACCCTTCAAGCAAAAACATTTATTCGTGGTGAATCAATTTTTCTTGAGTTCTACTATTTAGGAGACATTGTTTTATTTTCCTGGAGCTGCCACTGTGACCATAACACCACACAGTGCCTATTAGTTTGTTTCTCTATTGCATTAATTATTAATGTACTACTTGAATCCATATAGATGATCGTCAGAGACATTGCAAAGCATGCCAGTTGCACTGTAAAGTGCAAGAGTACTGTTCTAATATTTATTAGTGTATTAGTGTCAACTAAGCTGGTGGGACTGATCTAGGGTGAGCAGCTCGAGATGCCATTATTGTCCGCCGATGCTATTTCATTGATATGAGTGATGGAGAGCGCCGTGGCAATTGTGTAGGAAGGCAGTTCTGGTGCAACAACTTCTCACCACCTGGGAGAGTGGGGTAATATTTTCTCCTCCTGGATCAGGGATGGTACATTCCTCCATGCTACACTGCCTCCTCTGCCAGAGCTCAATAATAAGCCTGTCAGCTTGATTTAAAAAGCCTGTGGCAGTATTATGAGAGACACCATCAGATTTACAATAATTCATAAATCTCGAGCAATAAAAGATAAATCAATAGAGGTGTGAGTTTAAACTGTTTTCAGTTTCCTTTCTCTCTATGTCATAGCTCAAGGAAGAGACACAATTCAATTGCAGAGGCATTGCAGCACATTGCTCTATATACTCATAATGTTGGTAAAGCAATGAGACGTATCCTCCTTGTTCATAAATTGGCAGTGTAGAGTTTTTCAAATTGCTGGATGAGATTGAAAAAGTGTTAATTGTTAAACCAACCAAATCTGACTTAACTAAAATTCAATCAGTAAAACCACTTGTGTCAGAAAGGAGAGCAGAACATTTCACATGTATTCTTCTAACTATTCTGTTCATATAATATCAAAAGTCAGGTTGAAAATTAATATAGTTTTAATGTCATTTTGAAGGTTTATGGGACAGTAAAGTTATTGCAGTTCAACAAATAATCATTGCTGTTTATGTGATACACCTAATCAGAGTCCCCACTTCCCTCCCTGTAGTAAATTAATCTGCAGAATTTTGGATTCCTGACAAGTTGTTAGGGAGTTTAAGCCACAGAAGGTTAGTGATGTGTGTTTGCATCTATGCAATTATGAATGCTACATTTCATTGCCTGGTAATTGCTGGGAAAGAGACGCCATATCATATTCTGTCTTTTGTTTATTTCATGCATCAGTTGATATTTTAATTCCAGAGGTGCTGTAAACTCACTTATCAAACACAAATGCGATCATTACTCATGCTGATGAACAACCAGGACTGCTGGGAGAAGGAGAGATGGGGGAAAATGAACTTTCTTAGCCAACATTCAAAAAGTGTTTTTGGTGTTGTTGTTGTCGTAAGGCAGCATACAATAAGTATGTATTTTGCTCATAGGTAAATACATCCCCAAACATGTTATTGGAGCAGCAAGAGATTTGGTTAGGTTTTGTCTCATCAAAGAAAAACATTTTCTTCCATCTTTCAATGTCCTGTGTTTGATGCTCCCCTGCAAAGTCTAATCAGGCAAGTTTGTGGCGTGGGAGGAGATGTGGCTTTTGAAGAATTTTTTTTTTAGCCCTTCTCTCACAGATACTGTCTCATGGTTATTGGGCTGCAGTCAGCATCAGTAATGACCTTAGTTTGGGTTGAGGATTGGCCTGTGTCTTCTTGGATAGCCCGTTGGATCCTCCAGCAAAGCACAGGTGAAATATTTGGGGTCTCCCACTTGACTTTTTTGTGCCATAACCCTCAGGATTTTTTAATGAATTAAAAATGACTAATGATAAAGTGTCTTACTGTGTCAAATCTCAGCAGTGATGGCACACTGCAACAGACCTTGCTCGATATTCCTGCCAGGTTCAAAGACAGAAAACCTTTTTGCCTTTGCCGTCAGGAGGTCATGACAGTGTCAATGCTTAAATGAAAATGACATGAAAGCCAGATTTTTGCTTAGATTTGGACTTTTTAAGGCAATGGTCTTCAAGTTTTGATCAGCTGATGAATAAGCCTGTTTGAGTTTTAATGCAGTTTTTAATAAACTGTCTACTCTCTTTTTTTGGACAACCTGGTGGTGATCCCCCAGTGTGAAATGCAAATTTTTGTAAGTTTTCCTCTGGTCTTAATATTTTGTTCAGGAGTGTATATTAGTACAGGTTGCGAGTTCAAATGAAAACAAACAGCATTAGAGAAGAAAAATTGACCTCATGTCTACCCTGTCAGCCCTAACAAGTTCAGGAATGTAATGTGAAGTTCAAGGTGTGGTTATGGTCTGATCTGAAATCTTTAAATAAATCAATAAAACTATGTTATATATGCCCACTGGCTACCTTTACAAATCTTTTTCAGGGAGCTGGTATCATTAAACAACCAACAAGGCCATCTATTATAACTGGCTAATTTGCAGACCATGCATTCACTGCTTTGCTTCAGGGTATCAAAGCTAAATACCCAGTCCTCTGTTCCCAAACTTCTTTTGCTTAAAAACAAAAACAACACAAAAGAGCAGATTGTTTTTTTCCACAGTCTTTTCAGAGCAGTTAACCTAAACACCTCCTTTGAATAACATCATTGTTGTATTAGTTAAAAGCAGAAGTGACAACCCTTGGTCTACTGTTACTCAGCTTCACACAAAACTGTGAATATTAATACCTCCTAATACCAGAAGTACTGGAATAATCACTGTTAAACGTAAGAACATATCACACAATAACACTATGTGTAACAACAAAACAGACAAATAAACAAACAAAAACAACAGCATACTGGAGCTTGAACAAAAACAGTATCAGGTATTTTTCTGATTAATATGCAAGGCCATGGACCCAAACCTAAACAATACTTACCTTACATTAAATCAGTGAAAGTCAGTGGGTTATCATTGTCACCTTAATACTATTGTCAAAACAAGTGTGATCTTGACTCACCAGCCATCAGTCAGGAACAGAAAATAAAAGCCATTCCTTTTATCACACAAAACTAATGAATATTTACTCAACAATTAATCTCCTATCCATATTCTGTGTCAATCAAGTTGAAAATGCAATCCCTTCCTATTATTTGCTAAGACAGTAATGCGGGCTTTGTTTCATTTGCGCGTGCACGTGTCTGTGTGCTAAAATAATGAGATGTCTTCATATACTTGAAGTGGATTCTCTCTGCATGTGTGAATAAATTATGACCCACTGTTGATTGGATTTCTGTCAAGAGACTGAACAGGAAATGAAAGCCTTTGCATAGGAAGGGGTTACAGTAGAAAAGCAAATTGTGTGCTGTTATTAAAGGTTTTATGCTGTTTGTGCAGCCATTTACTGGCTTACAGATACATGAAGTAAATACAGCAGTGGCAGGGACTGCTAATCCTCTGCATCATTCAGCCCTTGGTATCTATCTGAAAGGGTCAATGATTGACTCTGATTTAGCCTGTTCCCAGTTCAGAGGAAATGAATAGATGACAATCACACTCCTGCAATTCTGTCAGCAGGACTACACAGCTGTGAATAGATCTCGCACAATGCCTTCTTTATAGTAGTCCTAAATTATAATTACATGCCAAATGTCTTTGCAGATTATACAAGTCAGCAATGCATAATATAATAAGGCAATAACATATATAAAGTGAGAGTTTAAAAGGGTACTTTACTAAAGCAATGGAATCATTTTAGTCAGTTGTATGAAATCAGTAATCAGCTACCAGGAAATCAGGACTGCACTTTCTTTTCCATGGTTTTTTTGTTCAAGCAACCCTGGGCATCCACCTCATTTCAATATTAAAATGCAGATATTCTTACAATTTGGCTTCTTGAAGGTATAGTGTCCTGGATCTTTTTTGGCTTTACCATTCTACATCCACTTTGGAGGCAACATGCACTTGGATTGATCAAAAATGGCAATCCTTGAAGACTGGGCCCTTCTTCTTTTAAAGCCTATTAAAACACTCAAGGCCATCATCCTGGATGTTCTTTTTGTCCACCACATTGTGAGAACACTTCCTCTGCACAGACCCCATTAAAGAATGTTTCTCTGTTGGTTCAGTTGTTGGGTGATTGCTTGAGAAATTGTCAGGGAAAGGGGATTGTGAAATTTTATGTCTGTACCTTATTCTTAAGAAGTGTCTTGATGCCTCCTTGTGTGGAGGACCACTAGTGAAGCCAAGAGGCACGCTGTGTCCTTAATGCTTTGCATTTTGTGAAATAATTGGCTTATCATGCTCAGAGGTTTGGAAACTCAAGTGCAAATAGTGGTGGGACTCAGCTCCAGTCAGTTATAATGCCTGCGGGCTGGGCAGTTGATTGAAAAACCCCAACTGGGTTAGGTGCAGCATCAAAAGCACTGTGTGGAGCATGCCCACAACAGAGCATGAGTCATAATGACAAGGTTGTCTAGATAAAAGATTCTCATCACAGACACCCCTGGAACCTTTGCCAAAAGGAAATGGGACAGGGCTTAGCTGGATGGAAATCTATTGTATTCAAAACTCTGAAAAGCAGAGAAATTTCTTTTAATAAGTAGAAAATAAAAGAATCATCTGTTAAATCAAACACTGGCTCCATGTTGAAATGCAAGCATGTGGATATGTGAGTCATAAGAAAAAAGGGGACGTCTCTAAAGGAACAGGTATACTGATAGACCGTGTATGTGTCACTGCCACAGTGATAGGTGTGTAACCCATAATTCTGCAGTCTTTATGATTAACCCTTCATCATTGTACACCACCCTTTACATTGAAAGTCTAAACATTAAAGCCAACTTGTATTAGCACTGCTGAGCCTGAGTTACCTCATATCAAGGGGGAAATGGCGTCATAGAAAATCACCTTGTTTATTTTGTGTCAGAGCCACTTTGTCTTATCATGCAGCATCTCTGCACCAAGTGGATGAGCTGACTTCATACAGACCTTATTAGAAGTCTCATCACTGTGTCTCTGCAACTTCTCCATCCCACTGTGATTTTCACTCAAGACCTTTGTGTTCCAAGTACTCCAATATTTTGTATTCTGGTCCTGCCAAAGAACCTCATGCATACATTATGCCCAGACAATTGAAGGAATACATATTTGGATGAATAAAATACTGAGCCTAAGGTTATTCAGAATTCTGGGTTTGGTTGTATGATTTTATAAATTACATGCACCATCAAGAAACTTCTGAGTGCTGCAGATTTATGATTTTATAATGCTGTACATGCATCTACATTACCTTCAAACAAAATCTGAAAAGAACATTAGAAGAGGGTAATAATATTTTTGAGACGACAACATAATTTATAAGCCTCTTGGAGGATGTACGTGTGTCTGAGCAGTAAGTTTAAAATTGGAACCATTCAAAGTATCTGTACGAACAGATATCTTCTATCCCACCAAAAAATTATGTGCAACATCTAAAAAAAAGTAAAATTCACTATTAAGGGCATTTTGCTGTTTATTTTAAGCCCCAAGTGACATTAGCTTAGCAGTGCTGGTTACTGAATACAGTCACTGAATGTGGCACAGCAAAAGTTTGCATAGTGTCTATCTGCGTCAGGCCAGATGACTATTACCCTTTGACCCCAAATAGAAATACAATTCTCAACATTAACAAACACAATCATTATTATATTATTATCGTTATTTTTATTATTATTATGTATCTCGGCTTCTCCTGGCAGCTTTTGGGTTGGCTGTGTCTCTCCCAGAGACATAGGACTTCAACCCAGCACTTTTTGCAGGATGTGAGCAGTCCCCATGAGGGCGATCTTCTGCACCTCTTGGGCTTTGGGATGCCCGGGGAGCTCTCTCAGGTTCTTCTGGAGTCCCTTTTTGATAGTGCTGAGAGCTCCAACATCCACAGACACAGCTTTAGCTTTAGTGCTCCACATTCTGCTGATTTCAATCTAAGGTCTTTGTACTTGCTGATCTGTTTGACCTGTTTTACCATGACGTCTGGTACTGCAACCTCAATGAGCAGGCAGTTTTTGTTTCTTGTAGAACTATATCAGGACGACTAGCAGGAATGGTACAGTTGGTTTGCACCGGCATGTCCCACATGATCATTATTATTTTTGTTATTATTATTATTATTTCTGCTTGAAATAGCTGACAATTAGACTGCAAGGTAACAAAAATGTGAAATATTTGTCGATCAACAGTTTATCTAGAACTGGTCTGTTTTGATGTGCTACTGATGTTTCATCTTAGTTTGTTTGAGATGCAAGCGATAAACCTTTTACTTCATTTTACGTTTTTTGGATGATCCTGAAATGTGCATACTTATTTATTTTTATTTATAATTCTTGATTTATTTATTTTATTTAACAGTGTATTTTAGTTGTGTCATCTACAGATTTCAGGAGAAACTATCATTCCAACACAATATACACTACACTTCAAAAGTTTGGGGTCACCCTATAAAAACCCATTTGGCCAACCTTTACTGAAAACAAGTATCACAAAACATATGTAAAATACAACTGATGAACACATATAGCAACCAAAACATCAAGGTATACTCTCTGAACCAGCAAAACATCACCGGATCATAACTCTGCCTCTCCTGTGTTTCACAGTGGGAGCGACACAAGTGTTTTCAATCATGTTAAAGTCTGAAACATATGTACTCAGAGTTAAACATGTAGAACAAGCTGGGTAGATCCATTTGTCTGAACATGGTCTTTGTTGTCATTGGAAAACCCTTTTTGTTTTTTAGCGTGACCCCCAAACTTTTGAACAGTAGTGTACATTTACATCCACAGCCATAAATGTAAAACATCTTTATAACAATAATTCCTTTGAATTTTAATTTTTCAAAGGCTTCATCATGCTTCTGTTTTCTGGGTCCAGAGAACATAGTCATTAGTGTTTGTCTGGGTGAGAGCATTCATGTCAAAGCCTGCTGACGTCCTGGGAGACAAACATGAATGTTGTGTATTCATGTGGGCAAAAAACCCACAAATGGGATAATAATTAAGGTTTACAAATGTTATTGGACTAAATGCATCTAAATCTGAAAAGAGATTCATTTTATGGGTTTTGTCACACTCAGGAAAATGTATTCATTGAAAATGTAGCCAATCTTTTCCCATTATTGTGTATGAGAAAAAAAAAAGCTTTTTGGACCAGTGTGCATCACATGATGAATGCTGAATCAAAACCCTGCAGCATTCATAAGGATTGGACAATGCCCTCAGATGTACAGACACTATTTGTACACAGAACTCATATGGATAGCTGTTGTTGAAAAGAAAAAAGGCTTTATCAGCATAGTTCGGGAGAGTATGCTGCTGATGTACAATCAAAAATGTATGTGGTTGTAAGACATGATTACTTCAAACTTCACCTGTAGTTTGCCCTGTTTGACTATTTTTTGTCCACTCTGCTGTTTTTTTTTTTTGTTTTTTTTTTTACCAAACCAATTACAACTGTCAGTTGGCCCTCAAGATCTGTTTCAGATATAAATATAGTCTGTATTTATACTGTAATAGTTGGGATAATAATATAAAAGTATAGTTAAAGGTTTAATGCCAAGCATGCATATGACTTTCTCACATTATTCTCACAGATAATGAATTTGTTAATTTATTCAGCTTTCCTTTCTCTTGCATTGCTACTATAGACTGTATAACAACTGGGTATAAAAAATAAAGCTAGTGCAGAACCGTAAAAAGTGCGATACCCCCAGTGGTCGCTATATACTAGCTCCCAAAAAAACCTCTTCCTTGTTCGTTCTGCCTCACCAGTTCATCAAAGGTTAGTGAGTACAATAGGTCACAGGTGTGCGACATGTACTTCTCTGGGCTCGAAAAAAGTGATGCCAATGCAGAAGTGCAAAAAATTGCAATATCTTCGACTGCCACTAGATCATGGCTCCAAAAGACTCTGGCTCCAATTGACTTCAATTCAAAAATTCTTCCTGGTTTTCAATCACGAAATACTCAGTCAGTATTTTTCCCATACGTCATTCTGATGCCATTAGCTAAAGTCAATTCTTACTAGTGATCTGGTGTTGCATCTGAAAGAAATAAATCATAATTAAGGAGATATTAGTTTTCAAAAAGAGGAAGAATTAACAATTCTAGCTCCAAAATGGGAGGCCACAAACAAACAGGTGACGCCATGTTAGCGTCATCCATTTTTATATAGTCTAGAATTGCTACTGATACACTGTGCCACCTTATGAAAACATAGTTACCTTAATTTAGCTAGATGTTATTACAAGTTGTTTTTAGCCAGAAGTTTCCAACTGGAAATCAAATGGATTTGTGCTGTAGTCAATTGCTGCTGCTGAACTACTGAAAAAAAATTTCTATAATTTTCAGAAATCAGTGTGCACCTTTCAGGACTGCTTGTGTATTCAGCTTCACCTTAACTATCAAAGCAGGCTAAGCCAGCTGATGATTTTGCCAAAGGCTGTGAAGACACTGTAGAAATTCAAAAATCCATTACAACAACCGTGAGGACTGGGCTAACCCAACACAAACAGGGACATGAATGCTAAGTTACAAGTTCCTACAACTACTGAGTGGTGCATCCAGCTACTTTTTTTGTATTGTTAATGCGAGCAAGAACTTCATACTGTTGCTGGAGGTAAATTATTTCAGGAGAACTAATTTAGGAGATAATTTAGCATTAGCTCGATCACAGGTTTGTCTCCACGTGTCACCAAAATCACAGAGGTACTTTTTTGTAAAATTATTACAGGCCAAATAAAATGTTTTCTGTGTGAGAATTAGTGTTAAAGGGAGACATACATTCACTGTTTGCTTCCTCTCATGAGGGTCTTCAGGTAACTTCCAAAAATGTAAAAGGAAGATTTCGCACTGGTTACCTCCACCAAGGAGGTTATGTTTTTGCTGGGGTTTGTCTGTCTGTCTGTCTGTTGGTTTCAAAAATAACTCTAAAAGTTACAGATGGATTTTGATGAAATTTTCAGGGATTGTCCAGATGGGGATAAGGAACAAATGATTAGATTTTGGAAGTGATCCGGATCACCATCTGGATCCAGGAATTTTTTGAAGGATTCTTTAACATTGGGAGATAGGGCCATATGCGACATTTATGCATATGACTCCACCAAAAATGGTCAAGACACTTTGAAAAAAAATACAGGACAAGTTTCTAACATGGTCTACAATATATCAGAGATTGATCTGGAAAAAGGAATACTTTCGGATAATATGATCCAGAATATGAAAAATAACGGATCTTTGGTTTTTTCATCATAGAAAGAAAACAAATGAAGCTATAAACACACAACAAAAATCAACATATATCCAAGTCATTGAATAATTTGGAAGGTGTCAGTGGATTTGCTGTATCTTCAAAAGCCGAGGAGATAGATCCAGAGGAAAACTGCCATTATATAATAAAATGTGATTTTTGTGAATAACTCGTAAACTCATATTGATATCTTTATGGATCCAGTTGCTAATGGTATGTTAAAAGTGTTGTTGAAATACATGTGGAAATATCTTTGGTGGAAGTCACAATA
>OOFC01044032.1:0-17063 GCA_900323345.1 Pseudochromis fuscus | reverse complement strand
TAGGAGAAAAATGCTCCCTAATTATTTAATAAAATAAACAAATAAATAAAAAATGTAATGTGTGTATTTGTTCGTGACCTCCCAGATATCTACACATCTTCTCAGTGACAGTGGTTTCAGCATCATGATGGATGTCGGCCTCCACACCTGTGGATGCTGCAGATGACAGTGAGTTCTTACAGTTGACTTAAACTTCATGTTAATTAGGGGAAACATTCAGCCAATAATGCTGCTGTAATCACACTGGAGTGGATACCTCCCCAGAGTCTGATCTGTAAGCAGAGGAGGTGGAAACAGAGGAGGAGGCGGCAGAGGAGGAGGCAGCAGAGGAGGCAGCAGAGGAGGAGGCAACATCAGAGGAGGCATCAGAGGAGGAGGCAACATCAGAGGAGGCATCAGAGGAGGAGGCAGCAGAGGAGGCAGGAGAGGAGGAGGCAGCAGAGGGAGGGAGGGAGGGAGGAGAGTATCACTCTGCATCCACATGCTACCACCTGATTGTAAAGGTTGATGTGGGATGTTCACAGACAGATTACTGTTTGTGTTTTCACAGCAGTGTCCAAGAGTCAGATGATGCTTCCCCACACCTTATGAAGAACTTCAGTCAAAGCAATGTAAGAAAACAGACTGTGTTGTATGTCATCAGTAGTTTGTTGGACCAGTGTTGTCAGTTAGTTGTTTCAATGCTCCAATCAAGTTGCTCCAAACATTTTGCCCCATCTACATATCCTGTTGTTGTTGGAAATACATCACAATGTAGAAGTTAAGCCTCAGTTCCAACCTCCCGTCCTCCTCTTACAGCTATGTCTGCGCAAGAAACTCACAGACCACGCACGTGCATGATGCAACATTTCCAGCCCGAACACCATCCATCCTGCAGGTTTGGAGGATGTTGATCATGATCATCAGACTCTACGAAGTCCCAAGTTTGGCAAGTGTGTCGAACAGCGTCTGCCGGTTTGGCATGTGGGTTTTTTGTGGTCGTGGGGAGAAAATCATTGGTGAAAGACACACAATGCCCACATCGAGTTTCCTGCTTGTGTGGAGTACGACGGATGCACTCACAATGTATGAAGTGAGTCAAATGCCCGTGCTCCTGCTGCAAGACTGCTGCACGTCTTTAGTACGACCTCTACCAAGCGTGCACGTTAAAAAGCCCTTGCAACTTTTTGTTTTTTTTACCTCTGTGACCTCCAGAACTCCTACAGATCTCAAAAAACGCAGAGGATGCACAACTCCTAAGTTCATGTGTCTGATACTTTTGAAATGCTGAATTATTGCATCGTATCTGTAAAAGTTGATGGGATAAAATTTGAAATCTATAGATGTTGGAAGTGACAGCTGAAGCTTTGGATTCTTTTGTATTCACTGAAATACTCTGAGCAGTATTATTCAACAGCCGTCTAAAGACGCTGCGATGACGGTTTGAAGTAAGACACGTCGAGTCGTCTCGTCTGGGTTTGGATAACTGCTCTGCCACGGCCTGATGTAGTGATGCCACACTGAACACTAAACCCTCACGGCTGCAGAGAGCTGCTGAAGCGTAAGGGCGTGCTCTGTGTGGAATAGAGTTACCCATTCTTGACAAATTACACCTGGTAAGCAAGTCTGAAACACGTTACCTCAGTGTTTGTAAGATTTATGAGCACGTCTGCATCCACCATCTAATTCACTTGGATCCGGCAGACACGGCAGAAAGTCCGTGATGGGGGTGGGGAAAAAAAAAAAAGGAGATTTCCTCAACAGTTTTTTGTGAAGACGTATGCACTTCCCCCGTCATTCAAAAGAGGTTGTAAAAGTTAACAGCCTCTGCATATAAGGCAGTAAACATACTCTGACATATGGCAGGTTATGCTGATCAAAGCCTGACGACGGGTTGAGATGAGGGGCACGGAGAAGCTTCGGTTTATGACACTTCTGAAAATCAGGAGGAAGGCTTGTGATGTCACACTAATGACACGTGCATGTAGAAAAATCTGTATTTTTCGAGGCAAAACTGTGTCTTCACTCCTGAGGTCATGCAGCGTCCACACAGGAGCGAGGTGGTGTCCATACCAGCAGGTCTGCGCATACATACGCTGCTGTTGTTGTGCTGGTGTTATCAGAGCTCAGCGGACTGGGCTAAATTATTCAGCGCTCCCGGCAGCATCTCTCTCTCACTCTCACTTTGCACCGACCTGGTTTACATCAGGAGTTTACAGGTTGGGCAGGAGGCTGCAGACTCCTGGAGCCTCCTGTGTACAAGACCTGGCCCCTGACAACCTCGAGAAACTTCAGGTAAAATGCAGCACTGAACCTCATGTCTCAGCTCGCTAAACATGCAGTTTTAAGACGTCCTCTTGTATCACAGTTGATACAGAAATGACAGAGCGACAAACAGGTTGCAGGCGCTGAGCTCCATCCAGAGGCGCAGTGTTAGTTCAACCACCTGCCAGGCCGACAGAGGAGAGACGTTACGCCTGTTAAGCAGACCACCGACATCCGACATCTCGAGCTCGGTGACGGGCCTGATGGTGCTCGTAGCTCTGCTTTGACCTGCCAACACTGTGGAGCCCAAATGAGCTTAAAACGCAGCATGAAACACAGGCTGTCGACACTCGTCTGCGAGTGGGAGTCTGCTCGCCACGAGCTCCGAATCCCAGAGTTGTTGAGAGGTGACAGAACAGATCCGTCACATAAAAGCCATGTTTTGGAACACAAAGTTTTCAGGATGGTAAATGTAGATTTAACATCACATCCCTCTGAGGACTGAGGGCCAGTGATGAGAAAACCTCTCTCTGATGGACACTTGGATCAGTCTGTAACACTCTGATGTTTCTGATGCACTTTTGTCACCTACTCATGTGAACACTGTCTGTTATTTATTTATTTATTGACAACTCATAGGATGATGTAAAACCACAGGCAAATTCTTGTATGTTGCACAGATACACAAATGAAGCTGATCCTTGTCTCAGATTGTAAAAATGACAATAATAAATGGACGGTTTGTGGCATTTTAAAGGTCGGAGTTTGGTATTTGAACGTCGCCATGTTATTTTTTTGCACCATATTTGGATATGAAGGGAGGAGTGAGGAGATAAACCGTGCAGAAAAATGGACACAACAACCAAAACCCCATGCAAAGGTGCAAAAAAAGTGCAATACCACTGATGGCCACTAGTCCCACCCCTAAATCATTTTTTGTTTTGAAGCCTAATATCTCCTGCCGCCTCACTCCTTGAGTTTTTTGGAGCCAGCCTCTAGTGGCCATCAGTGGTATTGGACTTTTTTGCACCAGAAGTGACCATATTTGGATATGAGGGGAGGAGTGAGGAGGCGGGGCTCAACATAAGGAGATAAACTGTGTAGAAAAATGGACACAACAACCAGAACCCAATCCAGAAGTGCAAAAAAGTGCAATACCACTGATGGCCACTAGAGGCTGGCTCCAGGAGTGAGGAGGTGGGAGATATCAGGCTTCAAAATGAAAAAGATTTAGAGGCGGGACTAGTTTGATTGACAGCTCTGATGGTTTGGAGTTTCATTCACTGATGAATTAATGTGGAGTCATTAAAAATAATTTGAAAAGCACAGAATAAAATAAAATAAAAATCAGTTTTCATCCATTAGAGTCCAGAGGAAGCAACATGAAAAGAAAAATCCGATTGTTGCTTGTGACTCTGATGTCTGTTTATGTGAAAGACTAAAAAACTACTCCTGAGAAGTTTGTAGCTACCTGAATCACTAATCTCTCACCTCTAATCAGTATTCCACTAAAACATGTAGCAAGTGTTTTAGGAGCAGATTTATTTATTTATTTATAGGAAATGGGGATAATTCTCAGTTTTTTTGCCCAGGATGGATTAACAGAGACTTGGCAGCAAAGGACACTCCACATCTGAGCTGTGATTTGAATATTAACCCGAAGCAGTGATATCCATGTCAGGCTGAGGGGAGGTCATCCAGAGGTCACAAACAAATGGGAGCTTGTGAGAGTGATGACAACACCTAAATATGTTATATTCTGCATGGTAATGAAAGTTAAATCAGAGAAATGATGATTTTTTTAACCCTAACCACACATCCTATGATTAATGCACAGTTTACGTCCTTCCTGTGCTGACTGTAAAGAGTCGGGGAGGTGCTCTGGTTCTGGTTCAGGCTGCTCTGGGTCTGGTCTCGCCTTCCTCCAGTTTTCTCTGGATGCTGAGAAACCTGACCTGTCTTGCACACGGCCGTACCAGGACATTAATGAGAAGCACAGTATTGATTTTCTATGAAAACACTACACTGCTTTGCTGCATTTCCTTAACCTTGGCTCCTCTGAACCTGAAGCTGCCCAATTCAATTTTTCTTTGTTGGATTTTCATCTCTCTCTGTTTCTCCCTCAAGGGGAAATTTCATTAACTCCATATTCCTCTGCTCCATCCACGGTTTAGTCGAAGGAAACACAAACAACTCTGAATCTGGATCATAGACGGCATAAAAAATATGAACACTGGGTCTCAAGCCAATAAAGAAGTGGAAAGAAATGCAGTACCACCGATGGCCACTAGATGCTGACTCCCAAAAAAACTAATTTTTCCCATACCACATCACTTTGGTTTCCTGTTTTATTTTCTGTGTGTTTACTTCCTGTTTGATTGCTGGCTCCGCCCACATTTCTCTCACCTGTGTCTACTCAGGTAATCAGCATCTCCCTCACAAATCCTCCCTGAATCTGTCTGATCTGTGTCCTCCTGTGTCCTCCTGTGTCCACCTGTGTCCTCCTGTGTCCACCTGTGTCCTCCTGTATCCACCTGTGTCCACCTGTGTCCTCCTGTGTCCTCCTGTGTCCTCCTGTGATGAGTTTCAGTTTTGTCATTTTTATCCAGCTCTTTTTGAATCTGTTAGTTTTTTAGTTTCTTCAGAGTTTGGATTTCTCCCCCTGTGTTGGACTGTTGGACAGTTTTGTCTGTCTCAGGTATGCAGTGTCTCTTGTTGACCTTTATTTCAGTTTAATGTTTCGTAGATAAATTCTCCAGCTTCTTCTTACATGTTTGTATTTGGTGATACTTTGTGTTTACTTCACAACACTGTGAAATTATTTTAGTGTTTAGAGTTTGATCAGTGACTTTTGGTTCCTACTGTTTTTCTATTAATTAGTGTGAAAGCTGAAAAGCACGATTGGGATTATTATTATTGTTATTATTATTATGACTTCTTCCTTTGTTTTTGTTTTTTTACTGTATCTACTTCCACATATTTTCTACTTAAACTATTTCTATATCGACTGTGTAGATTTTTATTTCTTTTTTATTTTTATTTTATTTTTATTATTTTATTTTTACCTCTTTTTAACTTTATTTTTTCTACTTTCTATTTCTTTTTCCTGCTTCTACCTTTTCTACATCTGTCTGCTTTTATTTTTACTTTTTTTATTCCCATTTTTAACTTGTATTTCTACTTCAACTATTTCTACTCTTTTCCTTCTACCTCAGTCGACTTTTACTTTTACTTCCCTTTTTTATTTCCGCATTTTCTATTTTTGCTTTCATTTCAAATTTTTCTGTTTCCATTTCTTTCTCCTTGATGCTACTTTCTAAACTTTTGATTTTACTTTTTCCATTTTTTTCTACTATTTTTTCAGCATTTTTAAGCAAATCTTGACAAATTATTTCACCTTTCACACACACTTCAGGAAATGCATTTTCTACTTCCAGTTTTTCTTTTATTCTTTGTCAATAAACTCTTAACCCAACTCATATTTTTATTTTGCATTAGCAGGTTGGCTTCATCATGGACACCAGCCCCGCCCCCTGCTGCTAATAACCACACCTGAAGGTCAAGCCCCCCTTTGTGCCGACATCCCAAAACAAAGCACCGCGCCTCACCTCTGTAAGTGTTACCAACAATATGTCACAGTGAATTAAACTTCCCGCCCAGAGTATGTCTGAGCTGCTGCTCCGTCCCCTCGGACGCTGACCTCTCGGTGCAGTCAGGCGGGAGGACGAGGCGAACGAGCCCCGGCCACAGAAAGGCCAACGCCACCGAGCTGCAGATCTGTGAGGGCGGCGCTGACATCAGAGGTGTTATTACCATATAAATGAGATGAGGTCTTTGGTAATTGCTGGCTGAAATTAAAGCCAAATAGTCCGACAGTGGAGACGCTTTGTCTGGAAGGAAATTGTGATGTTTTACAGTAGATTGACTTCAGTTTCCTAAAGAGTGTATTTATAACTAACTCTGAGATTTAAAAAAAAAAAGGCAAAAAAACACTACTCTATTAAACATTGTTGCAGTTTATTTCCCAAACTTCTTGATTGCAAAATATTCCTCAACAAAAAATAATCAGATTTCATCGTCGTGACACCATAAATATGCAAATATGAGCGCAAATGAAAACATTACCACGAGTAAACCGCCTTATTTAGACTCCTGTTAATCCCATTTATGCTATCTGATTACAAAGACCAGTCACATTCAAATGAGTCCTCCACATTAGCAGCAGCGAGCAAATTAGATCCTGATAAGTGCTGCCAATTACGTCTGCAGCGAGGTGTGTGTGTCAGCCGCTGATTTTTACGAGTGTTGTGTCACATTATGTTACGGTGCTTTGGCGCTCGGAGAGGTGGCGACGGCATTTATTAGTTGATGGAACAGCCCACCTGGGATCACAGCAGCCGTGACATTTCAGCGGTGGAGCAGGGCAATTACCCCGGGTGTCAGCAGCTATAGAGCAAGCTGGCCCTCTGTTGTAGTTCAACTCATCCAGGCTGTGATTTGTACAGAGATTTCTCCAGTTGGACATTTAGAGACGCAAAAACAAATTTGTTTCATCACTTTTTTTTTAGACCAAAAACTAATGTTGAATTTGTCTTGATATCAGTCGTGTCAAAAAAACAAATATTAGTGGACTGGACAAACAGTTTTTTCCTGGACTGGCTGGATTAGTTTAACAAGCTGGTACGTTACCTGGAGGGGTGTAGTGTTTAATTTGGTGTCCTCGTGGTATCTAAATGGAGGTGATCCCTGCTTTGATGGACATGTGGATGTGCTGTGAAACAAGAGGTTTGAATAAGTTGCTTGAATAAGTTTGTGGCTTTATGCATTTGTCTGCCCTCAGTCTGCTGTTCACATTATTTACTTTATAAGCATCCACACAGCATGTACTGTTAAATCAGACTGTGTGCAGAATACACAGTACTGGACAAAGTACTGATACTCATGGTCAAATCTTACTCAACTGCAAATATAAGTTACTTGGTCAAAATGTTACTCAAGTTAAAGTACTTACTTTTAAAAATACTTGAATATTCAACAGTACAAAGTAAAAGTACATTTTCTAATATCAGTACATTGCTGTATTGTTCTCAGTGCCCGAGTCAATCCCCGACTAACTTCCTGTTAATGTGGTATTTTAATCTGAAAGGGCTTCGATGAAAAGAAAACTCCTTCCTGCAGAGTGTGCATAATACTTTGTTGGTTGACTGTTCGGTTTTGCTTTTTTGTTTTCAAATTTCCCATCGAGAGGCTAACATGCTAACATGCTATATAGCATTTAAAAAAAAAAAACGAAAACCAACAAAACCGTGCTGTTTCCTGTCTTCCCTCTTTATTGTTCGGTTCTGCTGCCGGTCACTTCCTGCTGGTTTGCGTGACGGTAACTCTACCTGGACAAACTGCCTGAAACACATTGCAGCATAGACTGTAGATAAAGTAAGTAACACACACTTCCTGGGAATGGAGTGGAGTCCAAAGTACAATATTTACCTTTGAAATGTAGCGGAGTGAAAGTAAAATTTTCCAAAAAAACAAATACTCAAGTAAAGTACAGATACTGAAAAAATGTACTTAAATACAGTACTCAAGTAAATGTACTCCATTACTGTCCACCACTGAGAATACATGATGCTAATGTGACTTTTTGGAGCAGGAAGTGACCATATTTGGACATGAAGGGAGGAATGAGGAGGCGGGACTGACCCTTGGGCCTGAGGACACTGTCCAATGTGGATGAAAGTCTTGAAACCACCTGTAAATCACTGGAGACCCAATGATTTAAAATCAAACTAACCCCGCCCCTAACTCCTCCCCTTCTCTCAGCCTAATATCTCATTAATGATGATTTTCAGATGGACCACCTGTCAATCAGACCCTGACTCCTCCTTGACTTTATCTGATGACATCATGACTTGTGGAAAAAAAATGATTGACCGAATATTTCAGGATAGAAAATGAGGATTTTTGAACTGAAGTCAATTAGAGCCAGCCTCTAGTGGTCATTGTTCGTACTGCACTTCTGTATTGACCTCATGAAACCATATATACTCATTAAACAGTGTTTTTAGTCATTTTCAACTAAATATATTAAGAGTTGAATATTCCCTCTATGACAGACTTCACATAAAACTACCTCCAGGTGAGAGTAGTTTTACTCCACATGCGATTAGTGCTTTAACCCCAGAAGAGTTGAGTTTGAACTGCTGGAGAAGCATGACTGTAACCCTGCCCCAGAGTGTGTTTGACGGTCTCACATGTGCACTCACACTGAATTGATTTTAACTCCCAGGGAGTTTCTTCCAAAGGAAAGGATTAGTTACGCTAATTGGTTTCTGTCTCCCACTTCTTGTCTAATTTTTCAAAGGAAAGAGGAAACAGCACTAACTGGAAAAAAAAAATGCAAAATTAAAACAGACTTTTAAAAAACGGGCATTATCACAGAAAAACTAATGACATGAACAAAACAAAGACTTTCGTGGTGAGCCAAGGTTTTAAAACGGACTTAATTATGTTGCTTCATTCTCCGAGCGCTGAGAGTAAAGTTGTCCGACATTATGTATCTCAGGTGA
The DNA here is from genome assembly GCA_900323345.1 of Pseudochromis fuscus. NCBI lineage: Eukaryota > Metazoa > Chordata > Actinopteri > Pseudochromidae > Pseudochromis > Pseudochromis fuscus. The sequence goes on along the minus strand of OOFC01044032.1, from coordinate 8,253 downwards.
CTTGTGAATGTTCACAGATTAATTTGTAGCTTCCAGTTTGAATAATTTGCTCCCAGGTTCTTGGTGTTCTGACTGAAATGAAAGAGGATTTGGCTGCATCTGCAAAGTTGTTAATCCATATGCAGAACAGTAGCTCTGCTGCAGTGTAACCTGACTTCAACCTACTTCAGTGAGTAGATACATTTAAAAACATGAGGGGGAGTAGAGGCAGCGGAGGCAGACCTGCAACTATTGATCGTCTAAACTGTGATTTCACCAAAGGTCAAACACCGTTTCCCACGATAAGTCGAGGGATGATGGACGATTTCACGCAGCTTCACTGGTTCATCAATGAGTATATCTATTTTCTGTGATGTATACATTACATGTTGTTGAAGCCAATAATGTAATAACAGCTGATAACGTAATAAATTTGCCCTTTTTGAAATGTAATAGGCCAATCACGTAAAAGAAAAAAAACAAATAAATCATTACGTTATCGGTTCAGGACTTTTATTATGTTATTAGCCTATTAGCCTATTATCAAAAAGGGCAAATTTATTATGTTATTGGCTTCAACACGTTATCAGTAAGAGGCCACAAATCAAAAATGAAAAACACTGTCCTTGAACTATCACAGTCACTCATAAAAACTAGGGGTGGGACGTAATTATGATTAATTAATTACAACAAATTAACGTGTTAAACAAAAATTAGCGTATTTAATCGCCATTTCAAACAACTTGGTGTGTTTGTCAGTGCACGATTTCCTGGTTCACGATCACACTGATGCACACGCCAGAGGTCGACTAATGATCACCAACGTGGATGAATCGGATGAAAGCATCTTTTAAATCTGTCACATGACCATTTATATTTCTGGTTGTTTAACCAGAAGAAGAAAGAAATAGAAATTACACTTTATGGTGAATTTTGGGGTTTTTCTTTAACATTTTAAAGTCAGTACTGTTGTGAATAAAGTATTAAAATGGCACTTTAACTTTACGTCTCTTCAGTTTTGGCCAGGGATATTTATTTTTTATTGTTTTGAATTGAAATGCAATTAAATGCATTTTTCCAGACATTAAAATAGTCGAGTTTACAATATTCATCTCTGTCTATTTGATCCATTCGTCCACTAAAATCTATTTAAATTAAAAAATGTTGCAATATGAGGCAAATATTGTGTTTAAAATGTGATTAATTAATTACAAAGTCACTAACCAGATTGATTTTTTTTTTTTCAGTCGAGTCCCACCCCTAATAAAAACCTCCACTAATCTCGTCAGTATGTTTCCATTACCTCCACATCATAACGCCGCTCTCCTCTTCCTCCTCTTCGCTGAACGCCGCTGCCTGAAGGTCAGCGCAGCCTTTTAGTATCGCACGCTGTCTAGGACGTTTTCGTGGTTGACCTTTCGAAGTCTGTCACTTTGCAAGATCACACCGATCCTTACGCGAGGCTCTGATTGCATGCGAGGTTACATCATGAGCTCATGTTTTGTACAGTATACAAATCATGGTGGGTGATGCTGAGACGCAGAGTGACAGACTGAGGAGAAAAGATGTGGTGAAGGAAGGCAAAAGACCAATCCTGGCTGTGATGACGGAGCTTTAACTTGACTGATTTGTTCCTGACAGCGTCCTCTCATTAATCTTTTACATCTCGCCTGCAGTTATCATTACTAAGAAAACCGCCAGACTCTCTTCTCCCCCTTTTTTTTTTGACAGAGACTCACTTTCATCTTCACTGGAGGAACAAGGGGGAGACTGTTGTTGTTGTTTACCAGCATCCCACCCACTTCTGGAAATCTGCTGTGTTTAGCAAGTCATCCGCTGAGAGACACGTCTGGACTGACGAGCACCTCCTCGCTGCTTTTGTTTGGAGAGGATGTGAAGTACAGCGTTACTGCCTGATTGCACCAAAAAAAAACAACAACCTCGTGCTGCAGTTTAGTGGAGCAGAGACTGTTTATGAGATTAAAAATGAGGCCAGTGCAGAAGTGCAATGAAGTGTAATACCACTGATGGCCACTAGAGGCTGGATAAAGCTAATGTGGAGTCACCTGTTGGTTTGTGGAGTGGCATTTTGGAGCAGGAAGTGACCATATTTGGATAAAGGGGAGGAGTCAGGAGGCAGGTCTGACCCTTGACCCCGAGGACACTGGCCAATGTGAATAACAGTAAATCATCGGAGACCACACCTGTCAATCAATCTAACCACGGCCCTAAACATTTCCTTTTGAGTCCGTTGGAGCGAGTCTCTAGTGGTCACCTGTGGTATTGCACTTTTGCATTGTCTCTGGTCCTTGGGGAGGAGTGAGGGGGCTTTCAATCCTCCCCTCATGACCAAATATGGTCGCTAACTTCCTTCAAAAAGAGGAAGATTTAGGGGTGTGGTCAGTTCGACAGCTCAGGTCTCCAATGAAACCAGCCCTGAACTTAAGTCTCATAGTGGTGTCATTGGGTTCAAGTTTCAGACCCGCCTCTTCGCTCCTCCCTTCCTATCCAAATATGGTCACTTCTGGCTCCAAAAAACACCAACATGGCGACGTTTAAATGCCAAACTCCTGCCTTCAAAAAAAACTCTAATTCATTGGAGACCAGACCTGTCAATCAATCTAACCACATCCCTAAACATTTCTTTTTGAGTCTGCCTCTAGTGGTCACCTGTGGTATTGCACTTTTGCATTGTCTCTGATCCTTGGGGAGGAGTAAGGATGCTCTCGATCCTCCCCTCATGACCGAATATGGTCGCTAACTTCCTTCAAAAAGAGGAAGATTTTGGGGTGTGGTCAGTTCGACAGCTCAGGTCTCCAATGAAACCAGCCCTGAACTTAAGTCTCATACTGGTGTCATTGGGTTCAAGGGTCAGACCCAACTCTTCGCTCCTCCCTTCATATCCAAATATGGTCACTTCTGGCTCCAAAAAAACCCCAACATGGTGACGTTTAAATGCCAAACTCCTGCCTTCAAAACAAAACTAAAGAGCTAGCTTTGTACCTTCTGTCATGGTTTCTTTAGCAAACCGTTAACACATGGGGTCACATCTGAGCACATTGGTTTTATAACATCCTCTTCACCCAGTGACTCTATAAAATAAACCAGTGTCTTTAAGTATCATATTAACCAATGCATCATTTTATTACACACTGGAAACTCCTGAAGCCAAGTAAAGACGCCGCAGGGCAGGTTGAGGGCGGAGCGTCTGGACCTGCAGGCCTTCAGGTGACCTCTTAAAATCCTCCTGCAATTAAACACATGCTGCTCTGAATATTTTGTCCGTGCAGCCTCCCTGTTCATTGCTTTTTCACCCAGGGGGTCACCACATAAAGCTGTGCGAGCTGCAAGATGGCGGCCATGACAGAAAAGCAGACGAGTGTTTTTCTATCGTAGACGTCACATTTCACACCGAGCTGCATTCACACATTCAGAGCACACACATACACTCAGCATGTCGGGCCTGCTGACCACTCAGTGCACTCTGAGCACCATGAATATTCACAGTGGTCACCGAGCTGTCCCGACCCTGAGGGCAGCTCATGAATGAAGCTGGATGACAAATGTTTTGATGGACGTGTCTCTTGTGGCTTCACATCATTTTCTTCTTGATGCTGTGAGACGTCAACCAGAGAAGTTCATGTTTTACTGACTGTAGGATGGACGATGCTAACGTGACATAACCTGTTGATTTGTGGACTTGGAGTTTGGTGTTTGAGCGTCGCCATGTTGGTTGTTTGGAGCAGGAAGTGACCATATTTGGATATGTAGGGAGGAGTCAGGAGGTGGGTCTGACCCTTGAACCCAATGATGAAGGAGACTTGGAGCTGTCAATCAAACTAACCACGCCCCTAAATCTTCCTCTTTTTGAAGCCTGATATCTCCTTAATGATATTTATTGCAGTCAATTGGAAACAGAGGTTTTTTTGCAGGCAGCATCTAGTGGCCGTCGGGGGTATTGCACTTTGTTGCACTTGGCCTCATTTTTGAGACCCTGTTGCTGCATCCAGTCTATGATCCTACTGTAATATTAAAGTATAACAGTATATTTCATGGTGGCTCTGTTTGTCCAACTATTTTCTTTTTGTTCCATTTGCAAAGTACAAATGAGGCAGCCCCTCCAAACCATAATAGACGCAGGAAAGCATCAGAAGATTAAAGGACAAAAATAGAAGTCTCAGTACAATATATAAAATAAAATGAAGAGGTACAGGCAGTTTCAGTAGAAAAATGTCCACAAGCTCGAGTCAGGATACGTGAGCCAAAACCCGCCAAATAAAACATCTGTTTCATTGCCAGTGTTGCACGGTGCATGTTGTTGTGCAGGACAGAAAAGACTAAATGATGTCGTTTGAAGGGTTGGCGTGCTGCAGGAACAGTCCACCGGCTGAGTTTATTGTAAATATAATTTATACCTGACGCTCTTTGCCGTTCTGTCACGAGAAATCTGGAAGCCGGCGCATCACTGAGAGCTGGCGTCAGCCTAATTACTGGGAATAGTGCCTGTCAGGAATTTAGGGCAGGTCCTGCGGTATGGCACCAACATTAACATAAAGAATGTTGAAAGAGATTTAATGGGATTTTTCAGCTTTTTCGGCGAGTAAAATGACAGCAAAACAGTTTATACAAGAAAATGCAGATGTACCATAGTTGTTCTGACAAGGAATCAGCTCTGGTTTATAGGCGACTGTAAAGCCTAAGACATGCTAATTCCCTCTGATGAATATCCAGACTCTGCACATACAGCTTCTACATGTGGCAACGTTTCCACACGGATACACAAACCCACCTCTCTGCATCTCCTGCTGATGCACAGGAAGAAGTCGTGTAGTGAACAGACATGTGGTGATGGCTGTTACACCTTTGCACCAGCCATCTCTTTGAAAGGGGTGAACAATGCTTTAGATGATGCTTTTGGAAACTCGTTCTTTATGTAACTAATTAGTGGACTTGGCTCTCCTGTGATTGCACACTGTGGTAAACTCACCATCCAGCTGAGGTCCTCCATGCGTCCACATGGAGGACCAGATGAGATCCACACTCTGCTCGGATCAACTGGCCTCAAACTGGGTCATCTGGGCCTCTTCACTGGACGGCTCCGAGCCAGGGAGGAAAAAACACAACAGCAACACGGACACAAACATGCAAAACAGCCGTCAACCTCGCCAGACCTACTTTATCTCCACTTCTCCTCCGTGACACACTTTGAGAGTCCAGTTTCATACAACATTGCATTGGTAAAAATAATCGGGGGTTGTTCACAGTTGCAGTTTGCCAAGGTTTGCTGTTGGAGTCGGAGAAGATCATTAAATATTAAACCACCACAGCCTGCTACGGGGCGAAGCTCTGTTCATGCAATAACAAGAAGCCTGTTTACTTACCCTCATCTCGCAGAGGGGAGCTTATTTTTCTGTTAATATTTTCTCTTATTATTCTGGCTCGCACAGGTCTGGAAACTAAACGAAGACGAGTGATGCGCGCTTCTTCAAGTACCACTCTGAGGCTTTGGTACTCTCTACACTGACTCCAAGAAATATTTTCCTGTCTTCTGAAAAGATGTTGCTTTGAAAACTATTACAGAAACAACTTTTTTATTCAGATTACCAGTAGAAAGGCATTTATTTATTTATTTATTTTTATTTGGATTGCTATTTGTTCTTATTTAGTTTGCTTTTGTCATCACTTTTAATTTATTTGATTTATATTAAAAAAAAACCTACATAAAACCCATTCACTTCTTTTAAATGAACAACTGTCTGGAACGATAAACATCAAACCACTGCACACTAATAAAGAGCAGTAAGTGTAAACAGCAACAGTCAGATCAATAAAAATAAAATGTTTGGTAAAATCCACAAAATGTTGAACAATAAAATGTTGGAAAATGTAGAGGATGATCCACATAATGTTGAGTACAAACAGCTCATCTTATTGGTTCAATCAGACGTCCCCAACCACCGCGCAGAAAGAAGAAATAATTCATATCATTTCCGTTGTCTTGATTATTAGAGTCTGAAAGGCGTTTTATTTTGAAAAACGACTGGATTCTCTCAGGCCCCGTCCACATGGAGTCGGGTTTCCGATACTTTTTGAAACCGGGTCCCAGAGTGGGAAAGTCTGAAGACGCCACCCGCTGCGTCTCCGTGTGGACGGCGAATACGCATTCTCCTGAAACGCTGCTGCCGTAGCCCCGCCTCTGACCCTTAACCCGCCTGCGCAACCATGACAACTACAGTAAAAATGGAGGAACACAGCGTCATGTTAGTGCTGCAGCAGCTTGTTTTGACTTTTACAGTAAAATCTTCTGAAACTACACAACTACAAGTGTGTGTTGTTGTGGGTGTTGGTTTTACCTCATACGAGTTTAATGCTCCGTGTCTTCTTCCTTGTTTTGGTGTTTCTGTGGCAGCGTTACAGCGCCACATACAGGCCTGGTAGATTGACTACAGCGTTTTCGGTGTTTTTGTGTGGACGCAGATATAAATATCCGTTTTCAGGGGAGACGTATTCGTTTCGTCTCCGTGTGGACGGGGCCTCCGACTTGTCTTGTGCCTCTTGACACGTCAATACACTGGTCTCGGTCACGTGATAGGATGCATCAGATACATGACCCAAAAATAAGCTTGAAAATGAGTAAAAAACAAACGTGTGGAGAGCTGCTTTGCAAAAGGGAACCATTTGTTTTCATGCCGGTCGTGTTGTTTTATTTTTGCTGTGTCTTGAAGTCCAGTCCGAGAACATAATACCGATGTTAAACTGGTCCGAGGTGCAAAAAATGTAAAATTAATCCATCGTGTGCTCAGTCCGATATTTACTGGATGAAAACAACCCAACGTGTTTTAATGTAAGTATCAAACCTTCCCAAGAGATTTTCTTAAATTTGATGATTAACTTGAAATAGTAGATTATTTATTTTTGACGTTAACATTCCTCACTACAAGCAGCAGTAAATGCTGGACAGAACCACTGCAAATACATTCAATTAAACCACAGGAAAAGTATAATAAACTTGAAATTAAAGTATAAATAGCTACAGGCATTGCAAAAAAAAAACCACCCAACTAATTCCTTTTGGGATTTAAAATAGAGGGTTAGCTGTTGTGCTGTGCATCAGGCGCTGTGGATACCAATGAAAATAGATTCCTACATCAAAGAGGAATTTTACTTTGCACCTAAATGGATTCACCCCACAGGGACGGGCTGGAGATGCTAAATTGCACTTTCCTTATTTCGAGTGTAGCATTAATTAGACATAGTGAATAATGAGCTGAATGTTTAAAATATTTCCAGGGTGAAACTGTGATACTGACCAACAGGAACAAAGTAAAGTGAGGTCAGGAAGCCAGTATGAATAAGTAACTACAGCAGAGAGGTTGAGAGGGTCAGATGATGGACCTCTGCCTGTGTAACTGCTCAGATCAACTTTCTTGTATCACCAGTAAACACCATCTGCCAGTGTGTCAAAATAAATTCAACACGACAGTTAACTGCATCCTGCTTTGGATTTAATGACATTTTAGTGAAACAGGAGGAAGAGACAGACATTTCCCAACATGATGCTGCAGGACCAGACACCAGCAGTAAAAAACCAACAACTTTGTCACTTATTCATTTAAAGTTAACTGTGTTTTCTTTCACCATATTAACACTGGGAAAGTAATTCAGTGTTTGTCCAACACTTTGGTCCAGACTGAAACCTCATAACAAATATTAGATGGATTTAAGATTGTGCTGACATTTATTCTCCCCAGAGGGAGGCTGGTGGGACTAGTGATTTATTATTTGGATGGATTGCCATAAAGTTTTAAATCGACCATCATGTTCACTGTATTTCTATTATGCTCAGCTGTACTCTGTATGAAGTGCTAATGTTAGCAGCACAGACTGTATGTAAGAGATGGACATAGTCTCTGTGACATCACCTGTTGGTTTGTGGGCTCGCATTTTGGCAGGAGTTTGGTGTTTGAACGTGGCCATGTTGTGTTTTTGGAGCAGGAAGTGACCATATTTGGATATGAAGGGAGAAGTGAGGAGGCGGGTCTGACCTTTGAAGCCGAGGTCACTGTCCAATGAGTATGAGACTGGAGTTTACAGGTGAATGAGAACAATTCAGTGGTACAGGAGATCACACACCCACTCACTGGCTGCTTTACTGCCCTGCCCTGTGGCCAGAGGTGCAGCAGGACCCTGAGGTGCAGCAGGACCCAGAGGTGCATGCAGCAGGTCCCTGTGGTGCAGCAGGACCCAGAGGTGCATGCAGCAGGTCCCTGTGGT
>OOFC01044031.1:16783-28006 GCA_900323345.1 Pseudochromis fuscus | reverse complement strand
TAAAGAGAGAGAAAAAAAAAAAAAGAAAGGGGGGGGGGGGGGGGGGGTTGGGGGGGGGGGGGGGGGGGGGGGGGGGTAATCATTACATCCAAATTCATTCATAATATAGCACAGAAGGACACAGAGGACTCGCACATTCCCTCCCTCTTTATCTTGCCCTCCTTGCATCGACTCTCTCAGGGGACAAATGGTGGAAGGACTGGGGTCCCCTCTAGACCCAAGGGAAGTCAGGCAAGGCCTCAGAGAGCAGCCCATCATTTCCAATTCTAATATGTGGCAAGAGAAGGACCTGATGGGACCGATGTCACATTTTTCCCTGCACCGGCCTGCGTCGAGCCCTCCCACCACCACCCCCACCCCTCAGTTTCTGACTAGCCACAGTCCAGATACTAGACAGGACACCGCGACTGGCTAAGAGGAGGGCAAGGAAGATAGGGCAAGAATGGGGGTTGATATTTGCATGTCCCTCCATTGTGAGTGGGGGTAAAAAGTGACAGCACCGTGTCCAATTCTTTTCCCCCCAGAGCAGCTCGGGCCCAGCAAGAGAGGCCAGGCTGACAGATGACTCCCAACATCTGTGTTATGCAGCCGTTACAGATGAGGGAGTCCACATCGCAATCTCTCTCTTTCTATCTGTCTATAGGACCCTCCCTCTCTCCTCCCACTAACCCTTTTCATAGTACAACTAAAAGACTGACAGACCGTCCGTGGAAATTACCTTGAAATGGACTATAACAATCATTTTGTTCAAAGTTCAAATTTTCTTCCCTTTGAGTGCCCAATCAAAAGCAATGACTATGAAATGATTCTGAACTCAATGCTGCATTCACAGAGCTGGAGATAATGGTTATTCCTATGGAGCTATATCAAAATGTTTATTATTATATTAATGAAACTCAGTTTATTATAGATTTTATCATATAAATATAATTATGCTCATATAGGCCAATGAAACAGCTCAGAAATTATTCTCTATAACCAGATATTATTAAAAAATATTTCCTGAAGTTAAGTTATATATGTACAAATGTGCTCCATCGCCATTTTACACCAGACAAATGCACATGAAATGCACTTGAACTCCTTTAAGCTTCATTTTTTTTAAACTGCAATCTGCTCAATGTAGTCATAGCATAATTTGTAAAATAAATGCACAATAATACAACACTTCACAATTTCATCTGAAGACAGTATCACATACAATTCAATTATAGTCCAGGTGTAACTGCAAATAATTAACAAAACATTTTTATATTTCCCTTAGATAGGTGTCAAATAAAAACAGTTAGCATAAGATAAATATGTGGATAATATAAGACTATCACAAAATAATAGGCTTGAGTAAATACAACATGTGCTTCTGTCATGACACTGGTAGACAACACATGAATCTATTCACTCAACATTTTTCATCATTTGGAAATTACAAACAAAATGATTTGATATCCAGACACCTGTCTTTTCTATTTTCCTAAACATTGTAACCAAACCTTTCTTTTGCCCATCCCTCCAGCGCAGGCTTGTCCACAACAAACCCCTAACCTCCCTCCAACCCCACCCCTGCCAGCCCCAGCCTGGCCAATATTTACGCAGTGGCAGGGCTCCCACACAGTCCGAGGGGACAGGAGGGGTGTGGGGCGGGGGTGGCTGACTGCTGTGCCTGAGCGCATGCTAAGAGATGATGGATGGCCTAGTCGATATGTTATGTCTTAAGAGCCTGATTTCCTGCCAGTCCAATCACTAACCCTCCAGAGCCCAGCTCAGCTGATTGGACAACCAGAATAATTTCGCAGGCTGTGAAAACACTGCTGCCGTGCCTGTCTGTCAGGCCCTGTGACGAGACTCAGGGATTTTAAAGAGCAAGGGCCTCCCCAAGATTGGTTATGGTGAACGAAATAATAACAATAACCAGCAAGACTAAACAAAAGAGCAAGCACCCCTGGCAGAGAGCGATCGTGCAGAATTATTGGAATGAAAGCGACCCAATGTTTTTCTTTAATTATTACACCCACCAGTACCACTTTAAAAAAAAGTGGAATTTGGCATGTTTGTTGAAGACAGTTGGGATTAGAAAACCAAAAGGAAAAAGGAAACTGAAAATAAACATGAGAGGGACCTCCTAGTGTTGGTGACTAAACATGAAGGATATTGGATGCACTTTATACGCATGACAAATTCTGTAAAATGCTGACAGTGAGAACAAAGACAAGCTGAAGCTCCACTGCATCCCCTTTGGGGACCTGATACCTTCTTCTAGATTGGTGATTAGGGCACAATGGAAGTAGGAAGCTCCAAATACATGCGACTTTGTAAGTGACCTCGACGGGATCAGCCACGGTGTCCTGGTGGCCTTGGGGGATTACACATGTTACATTCAATAAAGTGAGGGCCCTCAGTGTCAAGGAGAAAGGCAAACACAACCATTAACCTCTCTCTTCGATTTCTGGATGTGCAGGTGCTGCATGGCAAAACACTGGCTAATGCTGTGGTGGAGGCCAATACAGAAACCTGTGTGGAATTAATTGGTGATCATACCAAGTGAATTAAGTGGTATTACACATGTTTAATAATTGAAGATTAAGATGAAACTGATGATGCTATTGGAAGCTCAAGTCAGATGATCATTGAGATTTTCTTTACATGATCACATGCATATAAATTATTTGCCTATAATCTATATAGATTTTGTTTTGCATATTTTGGATATTGTTTCATACTGACACACAGCAGTATTTTAACCCTCTGTCAGGCATTAACACACACACCTGAGGAGAGTAACCATAAACAATCAATCAGTGCATGTAAAGGAAGCTCACAGAATAAATGTGATCAGGTGTGCAAACACTTACTTTGGAAATCTGTCCTTCAGCATTTTCATACATTGCCGGGTGGGTCTCAGTGGTTCAGTCCATCTCACTATTTCTTTATATTCAGCTCGTGACAGTCTCATCTTCCGTGTAACTGCTGGATGTATCTGTACAAACAGGGATCGAGAGTTTGATGAACGCATGCTCCTGTAGCTATTTGATTTTACGAGGTAAACAATGTGTCGCCTGTCTAAACAGCTGTACTCTACCTGCACTGCTAACCAAACTTAGCTTCACGATATGACCACACCACACACTAAACGCATTGAACTGAAAATTAAACATTTGTTTTGTTTTTCGTGGAATCACTGCACATCTATTTCATTCATCATGCTGTCAAAAATGATTCCAGAACAATAAATAACACGTGATGGGGCTTGTTTACCTTAATTCCAGCTGCCTGAGGACAGTTCCGGATAGCCGCTTCCCGCTAGGAAGTTGAAGAGCAGACTGTTGTGTGAACAGCGCTGTGATTGGTCTATTCTTCTACAGAGCTGAGTATACTGACAGTTGATTGGTTACTTCGCAGTAAGGAAGGCGGCGCCAAGCTAAAATGTGTTGCTCACTGCTCTCTGTAATACAGCCTGTGGTAACATCTCTGGATTGTCATCAGCTTCCAGCGATGCATACAAAAAGTAGGTATTAGTTATGAAAAGCTGCAGACTCTCCTGTTACGCTCGTCAAGTCCAGCACGAAAAAAAAAATAAAAATCGCAGAAATGCATGAATTGTGCGGTCGGGGAAGGGAGTAACAGAGCAATGAGGCACAGTGAGAGAGAGAGGAAGGAGGGAGCGCTTTCTGTATTAGTATGCGGATTACACTTACTGTGTGGCAGATTTAACCAGTTTTAAGGATAGTTTTGTTTTTTAATTTTGCATCTGATGCAGTCATTGAGAATGACAACAGATCTAATGCTGGGAAGCAGGCTGCCATACTTCTAAAGATGCTGCCCCACCATAAATTTATCCTGCTGCTTTATTTAATTGTTAATGTACAAGAAATTGACATAATAATAATATCAATAATAAAAAAACAGGGAAATGCAGTGAAAACACAGTGTCCAAAACACAACAATTTGTATTACAAGCCCCATATGTAAAGTATTGATTAGTTTCTTAAAGTGCAGTGATTTATATTCACATGTATTGTTATTTTTGTCACATTTACACAACTTAAATCAGGTCATAGATAAGTATTCAGCACCTGTCTCTCCTTAATTCCCTAGGACATGTTGTGGACTGTCACCAGGATCATCCCCACCTTTGACCTCTCCAGTGAAGGTATGCTTTAAATGCTAACTGCAAAAATACACTATAGAGTGCTGGGGGAAAATATTAAATTGAAATACTTGCAAAACTTTAGAAAATCATGTTAAATATAAGGATAAACTTTTGTTCCACCCTTTGCTGTAACAACTCCACACGGTCTCTCCTCCAGTAGAAAAATTTGTCTAATTGTGACAGATTTATTATTATTATTTTTTTGGTGAATCATTTTATTGCTGCTGTCTGTAGTGTTGATTTTTTAAAAAAAGCACTAATTTGGACTAATTCTTTAAGCCCTAATTTGTCAAATACATCCCTTGAGATCAATATAATTTTACAATGGCATTATTGCGTAATTAGTCTCTGAACAGTGCTAAACCTCGGCCCCTAATAGATTTTTTGATTACCATTTTTTCTTTACATGCAGATGCAGGGAATTAGTATTTTTTTCAGTCGATTATCTGTTTTTCTGATTTATAATTTTGCAAGAAATAAAACAATTAATCTTTGCCACAAATAATTAACCTTTAAATGTGCTAAAGTCTACTTTCAAACTGGCAATGTTATCTGCAAGCCTGTATGACTATATCAAATAATTATGTGGTAGAGTCAAACATTCTTTTGGTCTCCTCCTTTGTGGGTGAACAATGCATCGGTGAGCAAAAAGGCTCTATCTGACCTGTGCTGCGTCAGAAAATAGAGCTCATTGTTGTTGGGCAGTGTAGTATGATGTCTGAGATGAGCTGAGGTCTCGGACTGTGTGTTCACCGGCACAGTCTGTGGGTCTGAAAGGGCTCAGCGCTCTGTGGTTGCTACAAAAGGGAGCTGTGTAGTGGGATTGGTATGGCCAGATAAGATCAGGGCCTCTGAGGAAGTCTGGTCTGATTGCTACAAAGGGCTGAGGTCAGGGGCAGGAGGAGCAGTTTACTCATCTAGGTATCAGAGGATCAGGGGTTTTGGTGGGGAGCCGTGTGTGTAATAGGTATAAAAGGATCAGTGTAATGTGATGGTATAAAAAGATAAAAATCTGAGAAGGGGTTGGAAGGCTGTGTACTGTAATGGCTCCAAAAGCTCAGGGATCAGAGATTTTGTTGTGTTTAGGTGTCTACTCCTGTGCGTGAATGTACTCCTGTGTGTGCGCACACACCCTGGCGTTGAATAAGTTTGTGTCTGCGTGCATCTTTGATGCCTGTGAGAGCCACACTGGGCTGTGATGAGAGCTGAAGGAGAGAGTGAGGCGATACAGGGGATACAGGGAAAGGATGCACGGGGAAATATGAGCACTTTGGAGGCTGCGTGTAAACAGGGCAGTGGTACACCCGGTGCCGTTAACCAGCTGTGAAGCCTGCTCACAGTAGGAGATGAATTTACAAAGGATGTCTCCCTCTGATATCCAGGAGATGCTGCACTGATCTCTGCTCCACTGCTCTCGGCACACCATTGTAGTGCTAAGCACTGTGCCACTAATGGCTCTTATATACCTTAATGCCTGGAAAACATTCGCATTTCGCTTGGAGCAGAGGGGAAGTGTGTGAAAATGTGTGCATGCGTGAGAAATATATTTTTTCTATCAACAGTATCTTTGAGGTTTGTGTAATTTCCTTTACTCATCACACAGTTTAAGGAAATTGCAAGCCCTCCCATGTCTTGCACATTAGTCCCTCCTTACGATTTCCAGTGATATTACTCACCATACAAAGAGAGCATTTTGTTACACTAGATCGTCAGCATTACTGTCATGATCTTTCTCTTTTTTTTTTCCCCGTTTGTGAAGTCAGTGACTTCACTCCTCTGCACCACAGAATTACTCCAATCTTCAGGGAGTCTGGTATCTCAGCTCTAAAAATCACAGTTTAAACATGAGGCAAACCATAACCAGGAAATGCCTGTAGTATTAGCAAGGTATCGGATTCATACATCCCCCCTGTACAGCTTGACTGCCCCTGAAAATCCCACATCCATATTTTACATCACACAAGACAAGACACATGTGTTTCACCCCGGCTTTCAAAGCTGTTTCTTCCATTTATTTTATTATCCTTTAATGAATTTAATTAGAGGACATGTAATTAAATGCAATTGTGCTCACCCCCTTAACATACACACACACGCATGTGCAAACACACATTGGTTGTAAATTGCTCAAAACAACATGTGCAATGTGAGCAAATTTACTGGATTAATAGGGGATTGATAATATTTTGGGATTGTATTTCACTCTAAACGGCTGCATGCGGAAACAAAGGCTGCAGCCCAAGCTCATTAATCATAGTCAACGGGTTGCCCGGGTGCAATTTGCATGACCGAGGTGGCTGCACATGCTGCCATTCGGCCTAGGTTGCTGGATCTGCCTCGATTTGGCCAGGCCGTTAACGCTGCGTCAATCAAGGATAACCCAATAACCGTATGACAGAGGAAGAGGGAAAAAACATTTTCTTCTCATTACCCAACACTCCTTCCCCTTCCTCCCTCCCCCTGTCTGTCCAACTTCTTATTTTAGTTTGGACTAATTATACTGGCCTGATGAGAAATGAAACCAATCTGTTACATTTATTACTCAAAGTGTAAATTCAGGATTTTTTAAAAAAGAATTATGTGCTTTTTAAAAACTTGAAATATGTAATTTCCCAGCATATAAATACACCTTTAATGTATATCTCCAAAGCTAATAATGTGAATGATGCATATTTTTCACAGCAAATAGAAGTCGAGCCTTTTAGGTATTTTGTTTTTTTGTTTCCTAATCACTTTCATCTATAAAGCAAACTTTTTTTTGGTGTGTCTGTATTTTTGTCATTCACAGTTTGCAGCCTCACTAAAGCCATTTTAACTGCAGATAATTGGGTTGAGGCGTGATGCAGTGAAGTTCAAAATGAAGCACAGTTTCACAAAGCTGTAATCTCACCACTGGCTCCATACACTGAATCCTAATTATCTCGTCATGAACTTTAAAAAAAAAAAAAAAAAAAAAAAAGAGACAATTTTTAATTTTTTTTTAAAACTCCAAAATATGTGTGTGTACATGCATGGGTGTGTGCGTGCGTCTGAGGTAGATGATGTGTGCGTGAGTGTTTTTTGTGTGTCACACCCACACACACACACACACACACACAGACACCCACCATCACCACACACAGACATGTGAATGCGGCTTGTGTCTGGTCTGGCCTCTCTACCTAGCTCTGCTGCCGAGGCTCACGCTGTGCTCTCCCCCCATCCCCTAATATCCTGGAGGCATTTTTCTCATTATCAAATATTGTTTGATGTCTTTGTTTCTTGATGATTAACCATGGTCACCAAACACTGGTCTGGATTGTTTAAAATTTAATTTCGGGGCTCTGAAGTACCTGCAGAGGGGCCGACTGGTGGGGACACACGTATTTTATGTATGCTATTTTTCACGCTGAAATGCAAGAGGACACACATTGAAAAACACAATAAATCCTGGAGGAGAATCATTAGTGGGATACTAGTGGTTTTTATGACCATTGTTATTCAATGCTGTATTGAGATGCAATAAATTATTCTGTTTATTATGGCTTTATGGATTCAGTCCAATTTTCAGAATAATTATGTTGTTCCTCATTCTGCATAAATAAAACTACTGTCTCTATATATTTTTATGTGTTTAAACTAAAATTTTAATGTCGCATATGTACATTGTAAATGTTTATTTTCCAGCGTTTCTTAGTTTTTCCCAAACTGATTTTTATTTGCGCATCTTTTGCATATTACTTTCACTTTACTGACCGTGTATATGTTTCTGTGGTAATTTGAACATCATAAAGACAAACATGTTGCCCGAGGAATCCGGGATTTATGAGGGAATCAACATTGTAAGCAAACAAATAGGGAAACAACGCTCTCCCCTAATGTCAGCATGTCAAAACTATATTGAATACTTGAAATATCTGTGTATCTAAGGCTGAATAGCAGCCATTGTATTGGTCTAATGATATTATCCTCTGAAATTTGGAGTGAAAGAAAAATGGCAGAAATGAGCAGTACCATTGTCTGCCCCGTTTTATTTAAACAAATTGCAAGAGCATGGAGACGGAGGCAGAGGGAGAGAACGAACAAGGGAGACGGAGGGAGACAAAAAGAGAGAGAAAGTGCTCTGTAAATGAAAGGTTATGCGTCGTCCCGTGTGTTTGTATTGTCAATAACTGGGGAAGGCTGTCAAGAAAGTGGGGAGATAAAGGTCAATAACTCAGGCAAATGTGTTTGTATTTGTACACTCCTGCTGATAGCGTAGCAAAACGTCAGGGCCTGTGTCTGACACCCCACAACAATAACACAAATAGTGGGGCTAGCACTGGAATAGTCATTATTATTGGTGGTGCTGGAAATGAGAGGGAACCTCAGCACATGGCAGTGACAGCCGGCGCAGTGTCACTCAAACATCACTCCATAATGAAACACGCCACAGATCAGAAAAGGCGATGATGAAGTGTAAACACAAAGAGATTATGCTGCTGGATGATTTTGATATTTGCCTTATTTTTTTTTTTGTCCTTAAATAAATGGAAGCACTTGAAACAAATGTGGAATCATTTTGTCGCTCCTTTAAAATAATGTTTAATTGCTCATTAGCATATGGTTAATATTTTTATTTTAGTTGTGATTTTTTTTTTTTTTTTTTAGTGAATTTTCCACTAAAAGACAAAATAAATAAAATATGTAATTTTTGTGCGATGTCTAAAAGCTGAATTTATTTTCATGCTTCCTATACATGTTGGAGTTGTTATTTTATTCGGGAGCCGTTTAGTGTATCTCTCTGTGGCCTTGAGTGCAATAAATGTGCAATTAACAGACTTAACTAATTCATGAGGAACATTGTGAAACTAACGAAGGGCATAACTACTGTACAGACGCCACTGTCATTGGTGAATATTGTTATTGTTCTGCTTTTAATTGCTGCTGGTGGAGGAGGAGGAGGAGGAGGAGGAAGGAGGGAGGGAGGAGGAGGAGGAGGCGGCGACGGCGTGTTTTGAATATACGTCTTCGGTTACCATAGCAAAAAAGAAACACTAGCTCCCTCCTGACAGTTATATCTAACGTCAGAGGTACGCAGAGGTGTTAACTTCTCTAGTTTAAAGCAGTTACCAAACAAATGACCCTTTTTAACATACAAAGAGAGCAGATAGACGTAGTAATGCCTCAAGTAACAGTGTGAAATCCTGCGGCCATTCATCTTGATCTGTGGTCAGAGAAAAGCTCCCAGTATTTGTGTCATTAACACACACACACTTCCTCTTTATTTTTATATCATTTTATTTCAACTCTTGTGGAATCAGCTTCTTTCTTTAGGAAACAGCAATAATTAAAGCTATAAATCATTTTTAAGTGAATAAAAAAACTCAGTCCAGTTGGTTTTTTTTATTTATTTTTAGAAAACTTGAGAAGCTTATTTCACACCAACATTTGCAAACGTTGTGCGATTGTTGTGAGCTGCATGATGCAAAATGTACTTTTAGTAGGTATATAAAGTCCATAGGGGAAAGTGGATCCCTCTCCCTCTGTCAACCTCTCCCCAGTCAGTTTGTTTGTTGGCTGTGGAGCCTGGTAGTGGTTTACATTACATATGATTATGTAAATCTGGAGCTGTTCCTGTGCATTATGGGCCAACGCATTGTCAAGATCTTTTCTAAAGCAGTCAAGTAGCTATTTCTGAATTCTTTTATTATCTGAGAGTGCAACAAAGAAAGTCTTTTGTTCAGTGTCTGCCGCACACACGCTAACACACACACACACAAACACACACACACATACGCGCGCGCTCCTGCTGCCGTCCGTGACTTACTACTGTCCCCTAGTGGTGCTCCACTCCACAGTCTCCCAACTCTCCATTTCCATCAACTTTCCACACTTTCATTCACCTGACTTCCTCCCCACCTCCCTCCCCACACACACACACACACACACACACACACACACACCCTTGTCTTTGTCCCCCTCTGTGTGCCGTCTCTCTGCCTTATCATGCTCAAACATTTAAAGGCTTGATTTGTTGTATTGTATGACAGAGAGCTCCAATTATGCATCGCTGTGTCCACAGTGACTCTGCTTTCAATGGAGGGCTCAAACAGTGTCAACAAAAACAGGAACCCTGATGTTTTGTGGCTATTGTGAGGCCGCGGCTCGTGTCAATAAGGCATTGTTTAGTCAGAGTGCCGCACCGAAACTGCGGCGAGAATGTTATCAGACCTGTGGAAATTGGGTGTGCGTGTAATAGTGCTAAAATGTAAGTATGATTGTTTGGACGACACACACAGCCTCGGAGCTTTGTCGCCGCTTTTATTTTGAAGTTTTATAGAACAAAAAACCTTTTTTACATCCTTTCTAAAATTACTTCTCGATTATTTATTCTTGTTGGGATTATTTTTAGCGAGGTCAAAAGAGTACTCTCTTACGCTTGAGCTGATCCTCCACTCCCTCAGCTAATAGTATGCATTTTTATACTTTTTTTTTTTTCCTGTTGTTTTCCTTTCCTGATCGCTGTTGTTCCAGCTCTAATTGGTGTGATAACCTGGAACAGTGCTAATAAACAACAGGGTAAAAGGGTCAGTCTCCGCTGGCAGCGCACGGACACACACAGTCAAGTCACTCATGTCAAATGGCCAATTATACAGGTTATAGAGGATGGCACCTCCGTCTCCAGTGCCCCGTCCCTCCTGGGATAGCTTTCCAATGAGAGGGCTATCACTCAAACCCAAACCACATTCATTCATTAGTCTGTTAAGATGGGCATCAATTATTCATTGAGAAGGTGGCCAGTGGATTATTTCTGTCAGCACTCGGCTTATTGTATCAAAGGTTGATTATGGCTTGGTTGATTTAGTATGCACTATTGTTTGTGTGCTTTAAAACACAGTGTAAACAAAAAAATCTTAAAGTTGGAAAATTGTGGCAAAAGTTTTACTGATTTCACTTCCTCGTTGCTCAGCACAAGCAAACTTCACTCACTGTGCGATACGCTGTCTTCGTGATTTATGAGTAAAACATGCTCAACACCTTCGCTTTATTCTTCCTGTCCCTCACTAACAATCTTGTGCTCATGTCTTTTTTTTTTTTTTTTTTTTTTTTTTTTT